>JAVSBS010010213.1:27106-41555 GCA_033124195.1 Coracias cyanogaster | reverse complement strand
AAGGAGAATTCTCCAGAGAGACCTTATTGCAGCCTTCCAGTATCTGAAGGGGACCTACAGGAAAGATGGGGAGGGACATTTTACAAGGGCATGTAGTGATAGAACAAGAGGTAATGGCTTCAAACTGAAAGAGGGCAGATTTAGATGAAATATAAGGAGAAAATTCTCCACTCTGAGGGTGGTGAGACACTGGAACAGGTTGCCCAGAGAAGCTGTAGGTGCCCCATCCCTGGAAGTGTTCAAGACCAGGTTGGATGGGGCTTCAAGCAATCTGGTCTAGTGGGAGGTGTCCCTGCCTATGGCAGGGGGTTTGGAACTAGATGATCTTTAAGGTGCCTTCCAACCCAAACCATTCTATGATTCTGTGATAACCTGGCATAGGACTAATTTGTGTATGCATATCTTTATGAATTTAAAAAATTATTTCTTTCAGCTCATATTCAGCATGCCTGTAAGATATATTTCAGGGGACAGAAACATGTAACGAAGGAAATAATCCATTTCTTATTTGTTGCTTTTGATCACTTCTGCTAGGAGGAAGAGTTCTTAGAAATCTACCAGAAATGTTCGCAGTGACAGGGATGACACTACACAGCCTTGGGTTTGGCTCAGACAAGTGAGATGTCCAGACAAATCACTTTTTCCTACTGGAGAAGAAAAAAAATGGATTAAAAAATGTCATTTAATGCATTCCGTAGTAGTAGAAAGGTGTTTTTTGTATGGTGGAGTGCTAATGTATTTCCTTACAGACAATATACATCAGTGTAAGCCACCCTGCCTGCTTTATTCTGTGTGTCTGTACAGCCATGTCCTGTTCTAATTTTATTTCAAAAAGCTGAACTTCCATAAAGAGATTTATTATGGGTGTGATGGTTTCAGACTTTAAAAGGAAGCCACAGGTGATTTCAAAAGATGAGATAAACTTTCAAATACATCAAATGTCTCATTGAACGAAAGATTAAGATGAGCTTGATTTTAACCAGATTTTCTGCAAATGTCCAAATTAGTTTTCATACGATCTGAAGTGGTGTGGAGACCTGGGGTTTGCAATTGTGAATCTGAAGGCTGGGCTGGCTATCACTTGGTGTCTGAATGGGAAACTGGATCTTTTTTTGGCTTTGGATACAGACCAGATTTCTTTAGAAATATGCTCTTTTTCCATACGGAAATTTTGTCTAGGCATAGTTTGGAGATTTTGGCTGTTTGTCAGGAGTTCCCAAGTGCCAAACAAAGCTTGCCAGGGGGACAGCACTGTACCTTGCAGTGCTTCATGGCTGGGCTGTGGGCCTGTGGCTTGTTTTTTTGCTGTATGTGTGTCCGGGCAGCAGACTGAGAGCCCCAGCTTAGCCTCTGCTCAGAAACTGTCTCCTGAAGTGATGCTAGCTGGGACTGGATCCTGTTTCCCACTGCCTCATCAAATGTATGGATGGCTGCAAATGCCTGCATAGGGAACATCCATGGTCCCTGCACAAAGAGTAACTGTCCATTCCCGTGTCTAGCCAAGACTGACAGCATCACATGCAACTACAAAAGGGAAGTATCCAGGAAGGCGTATGAGGCCTGTCACTCAGCTCTGTTGCTAAATCAAGGCTACCTCTGCAAAAAAATTATGCTACCAGGAACTTCAAGGGGCAGGTCCAGGGAAACTAATCCCTCACTTGCTAGCGCGTATGGTTCAGTGACAAGGTTTGTGGTATCTGATGTTTTTCCCAGTGCCTCAGTTCTTTGAGTCACACAGCTTGGTGAGAATTGTTTTCTCGAATGTTGATCTCTAGAAAAAGCCTGAAGACGTGACTGTAGTCCTCCTTTCACAAAAAGAACTGGAAAGAAAAAGGGTCCAACTTATTTTTTTAAGCAGTTCCTAGATTTTTATGTTAGTATCAAGCTTTTCTGAGACCTAGCTTGTGATTTTTTAAAGAGTATCTGTGACAACACTACATTACAGTTGTGCAGCACAGTATAACGATGCTCAGAGCTTTCTACCACCATCACTACCTCTTTCCCTTGCTAAGGGCAATCCTTTCTGCTCTCCATCTCCTTCCTCCTGGGGCTACTCCAGCCCCCAGCTCTCCTCTTCCTTTTCTCTCCTAGATTTTCCTCCCACCTCACCACCTCCCTGAGATCCTCCCAGTCACTTTGAGCACCCAGTGAGCACCTTGGTCCTCTTCTTGCGTCCTTACCATCAGTGGCACTTTCTCATCTCAGGCTCCTGGTGGCTTTCATGGGTGTAGAAGACAGCACCTGCTGCCTCCTTCAAGTCAAACACATACCTGGCGGACAGCAGTTTTGGTGCTGAGGGTCATGGGGGTTCCCGGCACATCTGTAGCAGCTGGGGATTACCATTGCATGGGGTGTGCAGCCACAACAAGAGTTAACAGAGGGTCACAACTCCTAAAATTGACACTTTCAAGGTGAAAGCACCTTATGTGACCTAGCTTAGCAAGGTGGAAGATATTGGAGATGATGGTGATGGTTGTATAAAAGGAACAGAAATAGGGAGGGAGAAAAGGTTGGATTTCAGGCTGATGGGAATACAGATAGGTATGTCTTCACAAACAGTGGTTGTTGATATGTCTAGACATCCTGAAAGAACCTGGGGAGTTGGGCATTAAGGGGGGTATGTAGTAGGTGGATTGGGAAGTCTGTACCCTCCAAGTATCTCAGCCAATGGGGAAAGGAGGAGGGTCACATGCGGCCAGGAATTTAGGATAAAAAGGGGACTGTGACCCCCCAGCAACTATGAGAGACTCCACAGGGATATGCCCATGGAATCTCCCTTTATCTGAATAAAGTTTTCTTTTCAGGACTCCTCTGTCTCCTTTGTGAACACTGACCTCTGGTAACGGGACTTTCTGCACAGGACCTGATGTTTTGTAGCATCTTACAATTTAGGCTTCATCTTTTATCCAGTTAAAGGCCAGTCTATAGGGCTGTGATTGCTGCCCATGGAAGGGAAGTGAGGCAGCTACACAAGGAAACTTCTGTCTGTGGTGGCCTGTCTCCCTGGGCTCCCCTGATGCTCACTGGAAAAAGCTAAACTCCTCTGCAAGGCAATTCAAAGCAGAAAATTCACTCCATGTTCTCCTTTTTCTGTCCAAAACCAAAGTTCCTCTTTCTGAATAATAACTTCCCTGCTTTCCTTAACACCTTGCTTTGTTGGGTTAAGTGGGGCTCAGCATGTGAGTTAACCTGGCTGGCAGTTGGAAAACACATATAAAAGCTACACCTGTGAGGAACAATTGCAAGGAGTGCCATCATGCTGCTCCACAGTCTGCCTTGGCTTGGAGTAGAGGAGGATTGGCAGTAAAGAGCGATGGTTTTATTTGTACGCCAGTTTCAGGTATAAACAACAACCACTTTATGCAAAACCTTCTGTCTGTAAAGCTCTTCTTTGGCCTATGGAGCCATTTAACAATCACCAGACCCAGTTCAGGTGCAGAAGCTGGTTTTTATTCTGAATATTTATATATTTTTTTTTCCTGTAGATAACTTACTATTGCTACGAACAGCTATCACCAATATCTGCTTGAAATAACTCTTCTGGCTTATTTCTCTCCTCTGCTATATGTGCTCCCAATCCTACTGAATTTCCGCGTAACCAAGGTCTGTGTTGGCTTTTGGCACTGGCCTAACTGTGAGGCAAGCGTGAAAATGTGCCTGTACGCAGGTAAGCAACAGTCACATGCTGTCAGGTGCAGCTGTAAAGGAAAACTAGCTCTGTGCGTTGCCACCACACGAGAGCCTCTGCTATTATTCAGGTGTAACTCCCAGAAGTTGCTGAGATGAGGCACTGACCATCTTCAATTCCCAGGAATTCCTATGACTGCTGAGGCCGGGAGGCTTCACTCCCCATGGGAGATTTACCCCTTTTAGTACCCTGCCTCTGGCTCCCCAACCTCTCCTAGGGGGCGGATCGCGACATCCATTAAGATCTTCTTATCTCCAGCTGATGCTAAATCTACCATTTAGAGTACCGGTGACCCTCTCAAAAACACAGCTTACCTTCTGGCCAGTTTCTGTAAGTATCCAGTTCTCACCTGGGATCATCAATTCCCACCAGCAGCATGAAGCCCCAAAGTATAGATGCAGTTACTTGCAAATCTCACTCAGAGCAAAATCTAAGCAGCCCAGGAAGAAGATTCCCCAGCTCTGCAGAGGTATGCCCATGCTTGTAGGCAGTTCCAAGGCATAAGCCAGGCACAGGCTATAAATGCCCTTATTCTCCCACAAATGACTGTGGGAGAATGAAGTGATGGCAACTCAGCTGAGTGCTGGGACCCCTGCGTTCAGCTGCCAATTCAGAGAGTTGAGTTCAGCTTGCTTTGGAGGAGGATCTGAACCCACCTCCAGAGTGAGGCATCCCACCCACCAGTCTATTTGAAAATCTCCAAGTCACATTTATTCACACTGTCCTCCTTTGAGCACGTGAGGAAAAGCTCACATTCCTACTGTTCCAGAGAGTGAGCTGATTATCTGCTTGGCTTTTCTTTCTAGCTGTCCCAGAGAAGACAGAGGAAGAGTCTGAGCTCATTTAGCTCAGAGCAGCAGGTTTTTGAGGACCCTTCCCCATGCCACCTCAGTCTCCCTTGACTTAGGGTTCTGTCCTGGAGCTCTGCATTCCCATATGTAATCAGTGGCCACCGTATGGAGCAGAGCCCCTGCCAGATGGCTTTGGCAGAGACTCATTCAGTAAGCCCCTGCAGTGAGAGGCTATGACCAACCTTCTCCCCTCCGGTTTCCCCCACTGGTCCTGCCCCTAAAGCCATTTGCTATTACAAGGCTGCTGTTGTCCTTGCAGCAAAACCAGCATGATGCATCTGAACACCTCCCAAGAGAAGGTGTCTTCTTGTAAACCACAGCATTTAAACTATGGTGTAAGCACTGATGTGGGTGAGGAGTGGGTATCCTGTACCATTTTGTTGGTTCTGAGAAGGTGAAGGTAGTCACTGGAGTTGTATCGAGGGAAGTAGCACCTGTCCTGGTTTGAGTTAGAACAGAACTAATCCTGTTCAGTGATTTTACTTTTCAGCTCAGTCTCTTCTAACTAACTGCACTTTCTGAAGCTAACAGCATATTTTCACAGACAGCATCTGCTTCTAGCGGTGATAACACTTGATGTTTATTGTTACTACCAAGGATCGATGTGCAGAAAGGCTTTGGCTTAATACTTGCCCCTGCGCAGACCAAGGTCACTGCTAAATCTTGTGTACCACATTTGGTGTGTGGAATGTAAGAGGTTGCATCTGCGGGGAGAAGCACACAGGACAGGTGACCTTAAACTGACAAACGAGAGATTCCATCCCATATAAGTCATATTCAGTATAAAACTGAGGGATCACGAGGATCAGTCTCTCCTCTTCCATGGCCAGTGTCCGAGGAGGACTCTATCCATTTTGCCATGTATTCCTGAATCCAGCTCCTGAACCTGGTTCCTCTATGTCCAGTCTGAGACTTCCCCAGTGCCTGCTCCACAGCATCAGTGGTGATGGTGACAAAATTGCCCTGTGGAGGGTTGGGTTCAGTATTGATTTTGTATACATTTGTATACATTTAATTTCATTGTTATTATTTTCATTAAAACTGTGTTAATGTTCCAATCTGTAAGTCTCTCTCCCCTATTCTCTTTCTCTTCCTCTTTGGGAAGGGAGAGGGGTTAATGGAGAGCATCTGTCATTCGTCTAGCGGCCGGCACAGCTCTAACCCTTGACAGCGTTTTACACGGTCACAGTCTTAAGCTAAGTGAATAGGAGGCAAGGCCCTATATATCTGAGGTTTAAGCTTAAAGTACTTTACAGGCTCCTGGGAAACAAATTTGGTGGCACTGTTGGCAAGTTTTATAGCTAAGTTTCTAATCCTTGCACTGTTAATGAGGCAGCTAATGCACAGAGGGTGTGATTTTCCCCTCTGTTGGATGATGTACTATCAACCATGCAAAATGTCTCCTGCTCAGGATGGCAATGTCTTGCCAGCACCTCTGGGAATAGCACACGCGCAGCAGGACACCTGGTGTTGGATAACAGAGGCCAGAGAGATGCAAAGCCTCCGGGGATCACACAGATTCTTCCTGATTTTGTCTGGCGCAGGGTGCATCCAGGAGTTATCTACTTGGGGCTGCAGCGCAGCCTGTGCAACTCTGGCTGACGCCCATGACCCAAACTCAAGTCTCTGACTTCTCCTTCTGCCCTTGGACTGGACTCTGCTTCCCCTGGCACAAACAAGGAAGTTCAACAAGCTCCATCATTCTGCTTCCCTAGGGACCAGAAAAGTTAATGCTGGAAATGCTCTTTTTTGAAACATTTATAATTGGCATCTCCTGCCAAGTATTAGCGGGCCAGTAAAATCTCTCTACATAAATTGTGTTGTAATTAGTGTGATTTGTTTAATGTCACCTTGTCTCACTGTCAGAGAAACTGTCTCAAAATATAAAAACACCACATTTTTCAGTTGAAGGAGTGGAGTCTGGCTGCACCAAGACATTTTTATTTCTCTCTATTATTTTACAATGGCCTTTTCAAATCACTCAGGCTGGTGAACCTAGACCAAGTTAATCAGAAATTCCCAGGTAAGGAAAATTACAGCCGGAAGACATAGTAATAACAAGCATAAAATTTTTCTTAATAAAGGTAATATGCTAATAATAATTAATGGATATTGCATTCAGTACATGGGACAACACAGTAAAAACATCCTGATACCCCCAAAATACTTAGTGCATGGGTAAATAAGCCATTTTAGCCATTAGCAATAGAAAGGGTGAGAGGAGGAAGTAGTTTCCTTGCTGGGAAGAGGCATCAGGGCCTGATCGACCTCCTTGATGTCCCTCAGCTCCTGCACTGGCCTCCCTGAGCTGCACACCCGGGTCCAAAAGGTGAACACAAGTGAGTGATGGCAACTTTCCTCCCAGGTGGCAACAGGGAGAATAATAGGAAAGCAGTCAAGTGGCACTGATAAGACTGGAGTGAAACTGGGGAGCAGCACTGCGGCTTCCCACTGGACTTCAATATATTAAAAAAGCCCCAGCTTGAATGTGGTCCCGTTATTTTCTATCAGTTCCTAGAAAAAAAGCTCATGACAAGCACTGCATGAGGAAAACTGGTCAGGTCTTACACGCACCCAGGTGTTGCAACCTTGTAAAATGACTTTTATCTTCCCCATCCCAAGAACATCACCCGCAATCTGAGAAACCGAAAGAGAAAAAAAAAAGTAAAACAAAAACCAGGGAGGCTTTTCAATGATGAGAAATGTTTCATGGCGAGAAAGGTGCAGAAGGAGCACTGAATGCCCAGCTGAGCACCAGAATTTCTCAACCTTAATCTTTCTTCCAAATGTTCTGCTTTTATTCCAACTAATTGAACGAATGTCTTAAAATTCACAACACAAACGGAATTTGATTAAATCTAACTTGGTTCATATGATAAAGCACTGCATTTAGAATGCAGCTAGAAAAATACATTATGCTAGGACAAATAAGTACGGTTAACTTCAATAAGAGCAGAGGTAAATTGCTTTTCGCGTGAGATGTGCAATTTTACCTCAATACAGCTTTAATCAAAGTAAAATATTATAGGGCAAGGGGAAAAAAAAAAATCCCCTCCCAATGTAACATTTTGTCTACTAACCACTCAGTAAAACTTCAAGTTTAAATTGCTAAAAAACCCCAAGACTGTATATTATCTGTCGCCAGTTAGTATGTAAACAATTAAGGCAATATCTGGCTATGAACTAATTTATATTTATAATGGATCAAAAACCAGACGGTCAGTGTGAATGCAAGCTGTCCATCAGACCTTTGTTTCCCACCAAAACTTTCACTGGAAGGAGAAGAATAGAAGTAAATACAGGTATTTAAGTGGAGTTTCCATCCACGCTTACACCGGTGTTTTCACAGCCAAATGAAAAATAATGTAAATTAAACACAGCTAATAAATGGGATAGAAAGTATTAACCTTGCATTTGTGGGAAGGAATCTCATGCTTTGCTATTCAGCGGTCCATAGTTCATGTTATCAACGCTTGGTGCTTCTGATTCCTGCCTATGTCTCATTGCAACCTACCTTCCTTGTGGGTTGGACCTGCTCTTTTTAGGGGCCAACGTTGGTTGGCAATATGGATGCCTTGCTTGTGGAAGGGCAGGGTCACCTGCAACCCCTTTCTCAGGGGACCATAGCTGGAGTTGTACCACCATTTAGAACAGAACGGGAGGCTGGGGTATGTCTAACGCACTGCAGCACAGCCCAGATGCTGGAAAAGAGCTTCATCTTTGATTGCATCTGGGACTTTCCTTGGGCCAGAATAGGAAGACACTGACAGCTCCCACTAGAGCCTCAAAAGAGTCCCACACTCCCATATTTGTGCATGCTACAGGAGTCTACTGCCTAACTCATAGTCAGGAGGAGAGCCAGAGTCTGCAAGGGGACACCTGACCATATTAAAAGTAGGTGACACAAAAGACACAGACTTCTTTGTTTGCTGCAAGACTCCTTTGGCTCCAGCACACCCTCTCTTTGAAGGTTTCCTCCTTAGCTTGCCAGTGGGACACCACAACCAACCAGTGTAGTTGTAGAAGTGGAAACAGCACTGGAGGGTAGGAGTCATCAAAGCTTATGCTGGTGAACCAGCAAGCTACAGGCTTCTGAGACCAAAAAACATCAGCCCTACACATCTGTCTGCCTTGGAGGAAACTGGAACATAGTTCAGGATCCATATTGTGCTACCCATGGGCTGCCCAACTGCATGGGGAGAGCTCAACTTTCTTCAGATCTGAACCTGAGCAGAGGTTGTGCAAGGGTCAGAAGTGCCTGCTGCCCTCATCGCTGTGGCCAGTGTGACCCGCCTGACACCGAGCCCAACGAAGGGAGGGCACAGGAGCTGTGTTTCGGCCACCAGTTCTGAGAGGGTCTGCATTGTGGGTGATACAGCAACCTGGAGAGCCACCAGAAGTGCTTTGAGAAAACTAGTAAAGTAGTTCTCCACCACACGATGTTAGCTGGAGTAAGAATAAACAAAAGCAAATGTGTAAAGCCTGGAGTTTAGTGAAATGTTTGGTAGAAGCAGAGATGAGAGTTCGTTAGAAGACAGTCTGGACAATTTAGCATCAAGGACCGTATACAATCATTTCTCAGAAAAACATCTTAGCCTGGATTTTATGTGAAAATTTTAGCTTCTTGGAGGCAAGAAAAGGAGGAACACAAAACCGTCCGATCTCTGCAAGTAGAAAACTGTTTTTGCACAGAAACTGATTCTGGTGTGGTGGAAAGGTGACGTGTGCTCTCAGGCATCTTTTGCACTAATTGCAGAGTTCAGGGGAGACCTTGGTGCGGCCTAACTTTGGGCACCTAGCTTTAAGCCTGAGGTGTAAAATGGGTTTGGCTGTGGAGCTGGTGGAGAGAGACAGGCATTTCCTTCCAGGGAGGGTTCAGAGCCCCGAGGGCAGGGTCCTGTGCTGAGTCACTTGGCCAGCCAGAAACTCCAGCCTGGGAATTAGTAATCCTACTGGGCAAATAGAGGATATGCAAGCGTGGAGGATAATGAGGAACAAGCTAGTGCTTCCCACTATATAAATTGATCCTCACCAGCTGATGTAAACCGGGGCTTACAGCCTTGCCAACAGACTACTGAATCTCCTTTCTTATTGATGGCTAGCCCTGGAAAGAAAAGGCATAGAAAAAAGGTGACCAACCATCTCTTTGCAGATATAGGTGAACGGCTCCAGTTACCTCTTACCATCCCAAAACTGTGGCATGGGCCTGGGGACCCTGGAAGCCAAACCTATTTCAGGGGTGGTCTGAAATAAGGCTGCAACCAACCTAAGAAGACAGAAGAGCACTGAAGGGAAATACAGCAAATTTATGCTTCAGGAGAGCCTTTATCCCTCCTTTGGGATGGACCTAGCACCTCTTCATATGACCACAGGCCCCCTGATTTCACAGGGAGCACTGGATCGGTTTCCAGGGGGAAATAGCGTGCAGAGGTTCATGAGTGGTAAAGGCTGAGAGTCAGATTGTTTTCTCTCCCTTCCTTCTCCTCTTCCCTGTGGCCTCATCCCTAGCACATTGAGAAGCACAGCCCCTACCTCCCTGTGCCAGAAGTCCAGTATGGAGGGGAAGCAGAAGCTGTAGAAAAAGCAGAGTCTTCTGGCCCTCCAACACCCAACTGACCATGGCCCCTTGGGCATGATCTCTGTTAACTTCACCTGGCCAGTCCCTTATCTTGAGGCAGGAATGCTTCCCATGCCAAGGGAATAATTCTCACACAAAGGACTTGGCCTCATGCTTTAACATCCCACCTTGCTTCTACTATTTTTGGAGACTGTCTAAAGGGGTGAAGCATGTGCATCTAACTCCAGCTGAAATTTGGCAAATCTCACTAGTCTTCAGAAAAAGTGTCTTTGTGCCTATGGGAAAATTTTTAGTTCAATACATCCAGTGACCCAGCTACTTCTCATGTAAGGTCTTCAGTGCAGAGATGGATGCTCCCATCTGCGTAGCACCTCTTCCTTAGCCACCTTCCTTCAGCAAAAGATCTACCACATCTGTCTCTTGGGGGTCCATCGAGATGTTCAGCACTATGTTTTCAGCTGTGATTTTACTCACGTCTTTCCTAGTATATGCAGAAAGTCAATTTTTTCTCTTTCCAACCCCTCAGTTTTATTAGTGCGCAAGTGTGTTGGTTGCACACAGCCTCGCAACTAATGGGATTTAACTGGGAGCATTTCACCCAGCCACATCAGAATCTACCTCTTTTTGACTGCACACCTATTGCTACCTCAAAATGCAATACTCCATGTAATTTTGATGCTGTCAGTAAAGGCTACACTTAAAATATTATCTGGACTTGTTAGTGATAAAGAACGAATAGATGCGGTGCTTGAGGATATGGTGTAGTGGTTAGAGAGATGCCAGGAGAAAGGTTGGACTTGATGACCCTGGAGGTCCTTTCCAACCATAACGATTCTGTGTGATTCTGTGATTCTGTGCTATGTTGACTTAAAATACCCGGCTTAACAGAGGCTAGGAACACAAAGTAAGAAAAATGCAATCTCCCAATAAAAGACAGTCCTTTCATGAGAGAATGAGCAATTTGGGGAATAGAAATATTTTCAGGGAATAGAAATATTTTCAGGGAATAGATGTTGTGTATTTCAACACAGCCAAAATATTTCTGGATTATGTAGTCTCAATAATTCCGGTTTTAGTAGGTGTAGTTAGTGCCACAGTCTGAAACCGCTTTAGTAAAAACTGATCGCTCACTTTGAGCTGCCTGTAACCAGGTCTTTGCTGCAGCCCTCAAACAATTTCAGCTATGCCACTTGTAAAACACCTTAGAAAAGTTCCCCAGTGCAGGCAGGCTCGAAGAAGAAATGATTCTGTTGCAATTCATGTTAAGTGAAAAACACATGACATTAAGTTGCTCCCCAGAGCCATTGCTAAATGAATAATGGATAAACAATGTGAGTGATCCCCCCCTGCCCTGAACAAGAAAAAAACCACCAGTGGTTGAAGGTTTTGTTTAGCCTGGTGTGAAACTTCCCAACAGGAGGAGTCCCAGGCAGAAAGAGGTATCTGCCATAGCTTTATGTGCAGATTACTTTCCCCATGACCACTCACTCCCCTGTCATTTTTTCCTGTTGTGTGGATGTACACACTGAAAATATGTAGTAGGGAAGGAATATAAACTCTCACTTTGTGGTATCGCTGGCTCACATATTGCAGCTCAGCAGTCATGGACAGCATCCAGCATTAACGCTCAAAGGGACCTGCCATATTTATAACTTCTCCAGCCTCACAAGAGCCAGGAAGGCTGGTAAACACTGATAGAAGCACAGCTGAATGAAATGCATAATATAAAGAGGGCAAAAATAAAATGTTTATTTGAGTCTGGATTCCTAAAGAAATTAGGTTTATGCAATCCTGCTTGTCTGGGTGAGGAGGTGTGTGTGGCAGGTTGCTCTTTCCACAAACCCCACAACAGAGTTTGATCCTGCCAACCTGCTGCCAATGACTCTTAACAGGGAGGGTCAGCAGTCTTGGAGGCAATTCAGTTTGTCCATGCTGGATGGAAACAGATGCTTATGCCGCATAGATGGACAGGCTAATAAACTCACCTGTTATTAGGCATTGGACTATGAAGAGAGGGCAGAGGATTTTGAAAACAGCACCTACTTCTTCTGCAGTCCACGAAAGTTCCCCTCCACGGCTGAAACTAGCTATTGCTAGGCTGAAAAAATTCTCTATTTCAAATGCTTTTGCCATCTTCTTTAGAAAAAAAAACATTTCTGATGTGCAGATCACCTGGGAAGAGTTAGCTACAGTTGCAGAGTCTGAATCTGCCACCAGCTGGTTTCTCTGAAGCTATCTGCAGATGCAGATGCTCCTCCATGGAAGCAAAGCTGCCGTCACCCAGCCCAGGCTTTGCTGAGGGCGTTATGTGTCACATGGACGAATATTCTCTTCTCTGACCAGATGACACAGGGAGCACTCACACAATGCAAACCTTTTTTTGCGAATTACACCAGTGCACATGCACCACAAAGCAAGTACTTGACTCTAAAGTATCTATTCTAAATTTGTGGTGAAGTTCAGACTCCTCAGTAAGCGGAGAAAGTGAACATTGCCACATCTGCAAGATGGACAAATAGCATTGGAAAGGTTTCCCAAGCTGTGCTCTCACACATAGTGAATAATGTTTGCTTTTCACAGAACCATAACTGGCAAAATTGGGTTTGTGGAGGTAAAAAAGTTTTCAAAAATCTGCAGAGGACTGTTTTACACAATCTACAGTTTTAAACATATCCAAAAGGCAGTGCTTTCATTAAGAAGATCCAAGTACGCTGATTTCCACAGTAGGCAAAAAAATACATAAAAATGAATGCAATGACATCAAAGACGGTCAATTACCTGTGTTTATAACTATTACACTCATGGCGCAGCAGTGTAAGGGGATATTCACTGCTTCTTATTGCAAATGGTGGGAGTGCTCAGGTTTTTGCATCTAGGTTCGTAACATAATGAGAGGGGACATTTTCAAAACAGTGGCTAATATCAAATGCCTCCATCTAGAGAAGGCTGTGAGCACACTATCTGATGTTCAGAGGTGAAAACGCACCGGCAGCGTTCAATTCATCACTTTGAAAACCAGATCACTTGCTTGGGGCTGCTAGGATTGATAATGTCAGTGCTTGCTTCAAAAATGTCCATGTTCACACCTCTCTGAAGAATATCCAGAACAGTAGTCCAGGGCTAGGAAAGAAGCTTTGGCCTACAGTGCATCTGAACAAAGTGGAGCTCACGCTGGGGTACTGATTATTTTGGATCTGTGGAATTGAAGAAAGCCCTCTCTCCCTACATGTGGTAACAGCTTTCACTCAAAACCCCTCCCAACCAGTAAAAACTTTTGACTTGATTGCAGCAGCTAAAGCAAGATTAAACATATAACCAACGTGTAAACTGAGATCCCTTTGACTGAAGAGAGCCTGAAGCAATGATTCAAAACTACGTGATCTTTCAACTTCAGCTCACTCAGGGCTGTTGGCTCTTCAGTTGCGAAGCTGTTTTTTCAAGCTTTTTTTTTTTTTTTTGCTACAGGGTTCATTATTTTGCAGAGGATGGGTCTTTCTGCCCTGCAGGGATCTATGTATCACTGCTGACTCTCTGCATCTTCTCCACACGGAAGAAGTAATTGGATTGTACTTTGTGCACATGACCAAGACAGCAGGGAAACCCAGAGCTGTAGGCCAGAGAACTAAGCTGTCTAGAGGGCAGGGAAGTGTCTGATGCCTAAGGAAACTAAATGACTGAGTCTAGTCACAAAATCTTTTCTTTCTTTCCATGTAGGAGCTGGGACATTATGAGCTACACTCACCAGACTACACTGGCACTTGGGAAGGTTGTGAAGCCTCCAAGGAGCAGTGAAAAACATAATCACCCAAATAACGCCTGCCAAAACCCAACCCAAGGCCATTAAATGTCTGTGAATATATGAAACAATAAGCCCTGCTATGGATGCTAACAGTTAGGGACATTTCTTAAAATTACAAAACAGAGGCATTACTGCAAGATATACTGGCGTTTTCACAATGTTAGAACCTTCATGTGCTATCACATAGATGGAGTGTATAATTATACAGGAGCAACTGTAACCCTTCAGCTCAGAAAAAAAAATGTAAAAAGCACTTATTTTGTACATTTCCAGATAGGATTCTATTTATTATTATGCTATTACAAAATGCCATATCATAACCTTAAGCTTTGTGCTGTTTCTTTATGCCTAAAGACACCAGAATCCTGACATTATCGTGTTGCTTGGAGACATCTGGGGAAAGTTATGAGATTGCCAAGACATTACACTGTTGAAGTGCTGGGGCCTGAGTTGTAGGCTGCAAGTTGGAGTTGACCTGTGAATGAGTCACAGCCTAGCAGAATGTTTTGTTTTTCCTATTGGCTTCATGTTCC
>JAVSBS010010213.1:16582-27006 GCA_033124195.1 Coracias cyanogaster | reverse complement strand
GATGCTGGCACCACAGTGGGCAGTGGAGGAGCTGGACCCACAGGAACCTATGGCAGGACTGTCTGAAAGAAGACTTCTGAGGGATGTTGGTGAGTTCAGTGTTGGTCTGTGTGATCAGGCAACTGATGACAACATAAAATGCTGATGGCTGAACTGGCACAACAGCTGTAAGTCTTTAAGAGTTTAGTGGATTTCATTCTTTTCCTCCAAATGAATGCTTGCTTGTCATTGTCAGCCATCCACTACTTGTCCTTCCCTCTACCCATTTAGATCCAAGTTTAAAAAAGGGAGCTATTTGGAGCTTGATGTGTTGCTTGTAGCTATGTTAGAGAAGCTGTACTATTCTGGGAGCACTCAGACTTCTCCAAACAGCTCTTCCAGCTGTAATGTCATGCATGGCTTTCATCTTAGCTGTAAGAACTTCTGTTGGCCTCCTACCAAGCCCTACCACCCCAAACCCAAGTGCTGGCTGATCTTCTGCAAGGCCTAAGGAATGTGTATGTATGTGCATGTATGTATGTATATATGCGTGTGTCGGTGTGTGCGCATGGATGTATGCACACACACATTTATTTGCATGAAGGAGAGGTTTAACGCTCAGCTTTGAAATCCCTCAAGCCCCATTACAACAGATTCCTCCTGCTGGTCCGATTTAGACCAGTGCCTGGCTTGCTGTAACATACAGCACTGAAATGGATTCTCAGACCTAAACTGACTACTGCCAAGGGGATGAGTTGCTTCACTCGGGACAAGCAATCATCTCCCTCTGTCCCTGCAGTGGCAGCAGAGGAGGGTGGTCCATGGCTGTACGAAGGTTTGTGAGAGCCCTCATCTCAGCTTTGCCATGTTAGACTCACGTGAGGACTGCTTTGCACAGGGAAGAGATTCTGCTACATCAGAATGGCACCCCAAAACTTGTGTTCAGCAGCAGCGGCAGGGTTTCTTATGCAGGTTGATTTGTTTCTCCTCGGTAAATATTTGTATCAACCTTGACTAGAAGTACTGATATGTGGGGAAAACTGTCTGCTGTTATTTTCTGCCTATAAAGAACACTAATCTGCATGATGAGCCAAATTCCCCTATTGCAAAGATTATTTGTTACATGAAACATCTAGAGCAACAGAAAGAAGCCATTCCTGGAATTTATGAGAAAAACGGTTGTTCTTTACTGCAGCAAAACACCACCATTGTCCCACTCAGTATATTAACATTCACAGTAAACAATGGCAGTTGCAAAAATGTGGGGGAGTATGATCAAATCAGTATTTCTTAAACAGTTTTGGAGTGTGCAAGCTGATATTTTGGGATAATAATGGAGAGTGTACAATGTTCTGAGTTTTTCTGAGGGGGCACATTCAAAAGTCTGCATCAATTAATGCTTCCCAAATTCCCACTGAATGAAAGATGAACAAGCAGGACAACTCAGGGTGTTGTACCTAAATGTTGGATGAGCTAGGCTTTGTTTTCTTTTTTAAGCAATTCCATAATTTAAATGGTGCTGTGATGGAAAACTGAAATTACACAGTACCATACATGGATCTCCTTTGCATAGCATGAGTTGGCACCTATGTGCGCGCATATATATTTGTGTTGTAATTCAAAACATAACATCACAAGCTAAAAAAGCTTAGAGACCTTCTCTGAGATAAAATCTTCACCTCAGAAAGAGGACCTGTGGTAATGAACACGACTGTGGCAGCCAGAAATGGCATTTAAACCTTTACCAGCAACATATGGCACGTCAAAGAAGATAAATTGATCTTCCTGCCTTCCATCCCAAACATCGCTGCTCCAAGACCAGCCTCCCTTTCTCTGTGCTGACAGCTAATCAGTGTTTCTTATCTCCATCAGCATACACTGCATGCTGTCTTTGTGACCACCCTCTCTCTCCACCTCCATGTGTCTGAGCTACAGTCTAAGGCTTGGTTTAACAGGAGCAGAATTTTGGATGGGCAGTGATGCTGTGAAACGCAGTGAAACCAAAGAGCTGCAGACCTTTAGCTTGTGAGCAGCCACAGACACTGGGGTTTCAGCACGCGGTATGGCTGAGGCTAAACGTGGTATCATAAGAAAGCGTGGGTCTAAATAAAAACTGCCTTAAACTCCCAGGAGGTTCATTTCCTCCACATGATGACAGTTGTTAGAAAGTAGCTCTCCTACAGAAACAATCATACCAAATATAGCATGGTGGAGTCAATGTAAGAGACAACGCTGGAAGAAAACTAAAAATGTTTTGCTTGCTCTCTGAATGCAATCCTATTCCTGCAAGAGGCCCTGGATGCCAGATCTGAAAGTATTTGTCCCTCTAGCTCTGTGATTCCCTCAATTATTAATACAACACAGGCATTTTCAGAAGCTTCAGGTCTTTCTTGAGATCATGCTTTGGGTTGGGAGAGTCCTTCATGTGCCAGCCCCAAAGAAGCTGATGAGCAATTTTCTCTCCCAGATGACTGCCAACTGCTTTGAAGACAAGCTGGGAGACCCTACTTATGTCATCTTTTCTGCTGGTCTGCTATTGATCAGTTGCATAGCTAGTCTTGATTTGGCCATCTACTCATGCAGGCAGGAAGATGCAGCTAGGAGAGGAAGCAGCCAAACACAAAAATACAGATATTTGCCCCATTTACCACAACGGTCTATTTTCTGGCAACTTCTCTGCTGCCTCATTCCTCCCGCTCTGCTCAGGATAAGTCAGCATGTGTGTACCTCACACAGCTGCTCTCACTTGTAGGAACTTTGCAGGCTTGTGCAAGCTGCAGGACCTGGAAGACAACAAAGTGACAACCTTGCCTGGAAGCTTAGATACACCAAAGGCAAAGGTCCCCATGTCCTCAGAAGGCCTGGATTTTTACCTGCAGGTTTCAAAGCACAGCATGCAGTGGTGCTTGCAATGGAGCTTCTAGGAAGATTCATTTCTTGGCCTTTTTATTCTACACAGGCTTCTTCTTCTGCATCTTCTTTTTGATTTTTTTTTTTTTTTAAATGGATGTCAGAAAGTCTAGAGGAAGGAAGACTCTCTACTGGTCCACAAGGATTGTGTTAGAGATCATTTAGGCAAACTGAACACTCAAAAATCCGTGTGCCCCAATGGGATCCACCCATGAGTGCTGAGGGAGCTGGCTGATGTTGTTGCTATGCCACTCTCCATCATTTTTGAAAGATCATGGAGAATGGGAGAAGTGCTAGAGGACTGGAGGAAAGCCAATGTCACTCCAGTCTTTAAAAAGGGCAGGGAGGAAGACCCAGGAAATTACAGGCCAGTCAGCCCCACCTTCATCCCTGGAAAGGTAATGGAATAGCTCATTCTGGAGGTCATCTCCAAGCACATGGAGGAAAAGAAAGTTATCAAGAGTAGTCAGCATGGATTCACCATGGGGAAATCATGCTTAACAAATCCGATAGCCTTCTATGACGCTGTAACTAGCTGGGTAGATGAAAGGAGAGCAGTGGATGTTGTCTACCTTAACTTCAGCAAGGTTTTTGACACTATCTCCCGTAACATCCTCATAGGTATGCTCAGGAAGTGTGTGTTAGATGAGTGGACTGAGATAGACAGAGAACTGGTTAAACAACAGAGCTCAGAGGGTTGTGATCTGTGGTGCAGAGTCCAGTTGGAGGCCTGTAGCTAGTGGTGTTCCTCAGGGGACAGTACTGGGTCCAGTCTTGTTCAACATCTTCATCAATGACCTTGGTGAAGGGACAGAGTATACCCTCGGCATATTTTCTGATGATACAAAACTAGGAGGAGTGGCTGACACACCAGAAGGCTGTGCAGCCATTCAGTGAGACCTGGACAGACTGGAGAGATGGATGGAGAGGAACCTCATGAAGTTCAACAAGGACAAGTGTAGAGTTCTGCACCTGGGGAGAAATAAACCCATGCACTGGTACAGGTTAGGGGTTGACCTGCTGGAAAGCAGCTCCACAGAGAAGGACCTTGGGAGTCCTGGTGGACAAGTTCACCATGACCCAGCAGTGTGCTCTTGTGGCCAAGGAAGGCAAATGGTATCCTGGGGTGCATTAAGAAGAGTGTGACAAGCAAGTTGAGGGAGGTTCTCCTCCCCCTCTACTCTTCCCTGGTGAAGCCACATCTGGAGTACTGTGTCCAGTTCTGGGCTCCCCCATTCAAGAGAGACGGGGAACTACTGGAGAGAATCCCACAGAGGGCTACAAGAATGATTAGGTGACTGGAACATGTCTCATGAGGAAAGGCTGAGAGCCCCGGGGCTGTTTAGCCTTGAGAAGAGAAGGTTGAGAGGGGATCTTATCAGTGTTTATAAATATCTGAAGAGTGGATGTCAAGAGGATGGGGCCAGTCTCTTTTCAGTGGTGCTCAGTGACAGGACAAGGGGCAACAGGCACAAACTGGAATTCAGGAATTTCCACTTCAACATCAGGAAAAATTTCTTTACTGTGAGGGTGACGGAGCCCTGGAACAAGCTGCCCAGAGAGGTTGTGGAGTCTCCTTCTCTGGAGACTTTCAAAACCCACCTGGCCACATTCCTGTGCAACCTGTCCTAGGTGATCCTGCTCTGGCAGGGGGGTTGGACTAGATGATCTCCAGAGGTCTTGTCCAACCCCTACCATTCTCTAATTCTGTGGCGTTGTTTTGTTTGGAGCCGTTCGAACTTCAGCACACAAAGCAGAACTCAGCAAATCCCCTTGTATGTAAGTACAAAACCCCAGATAGAAGTGGTTTCAGTTGAAGCTAGGCCAGCTTTCACCTGCCCTGATTCATAACTGCTTCAGCTACCTTGATGAGCGATCTTGTGGGAAAACGCTGCAACCAGCTGAGTCTGGTGAGGCTTCTTGGGCAAGCCAGCTGAAAACACAACCACGCTGCTAAATGCTTCTGCTGGGCTGTGAGAGGGAAAGATGTCCATGGGCTTTTGTGTTCCCAAAATGTCAGTGTTTCCACACTGCAAAATGTGGGTCTTACTTGCTGTGAGGCAGGGACAGACATTGTCACCCCGGTGAGCAATACCTTCCCTAATGACCCTTGCTGTAACATACCCCAGTGGGTACCAGTGGGAGTTTTTCCTAAATAAAAGCTAAACATTGAACTGCTACAAAACGGGACATGTCCTCGGGCAGTTTGCATACCTCCAAGTGATGGCTGGGCAGCTTGGGCCAACTGTGGCCACCAGTGCTGTGGAGGTCACCTGATGCTTAAAACATAAGCAACAGTCTAATCTATAGGCCCACATAATTTCATTTTAAAATTAAAGTAATTTTCTGAGTAATAGGAGCACATTTGCACTTGGAAAGTGTAGAGCACTTAGCATCTTTCTCAATTTCAGTGCTAGAAAAGAAGGGTATGTAGTGCCAGGAAATACTGTTTCTTGGCTGAACTCTTGTAGACCATGTTTTGGTCCAGACATTTCTTTTTGCGTGACTTGGTAAATTTTTGAACAAAGAGCTTTATGATATAGAGGCAATACTGTAAAAAGCATTTAACTCTAAGTGTGCTGGAGGTGGTTTTGAACGCTTCTGGCATCTTTTCTTTCCTTCTCATAGCAGTGCTTATAAATGGATTGAGATCTTCCTCGGGGATTTCTGTAACAAGGTGGGTAAAAATTTAAGTGCTTTGTAATCTCTATGGGAAGACAGTCTCAGGTAGAGTAGATAATTTGGATTACTTAGAGTAATCGTGCTTTTGAAAGCTTTACTTCATTCTTGTGAAAACTAGTTTGTTGCAGAATTACCTTCCAAAAGGTTCTTTGCACGGTCCCCTAATGAGCTTCTGATTTACATGTAGTTTGTAGATATGACTTCTCTTTCCTAATGTAGTTTTCTTGCATTTATTCAAGGCAGATTTCTGTTTTAGGGGGAAATATTATGTAGTGTGGATAGCTGCTTGTGGAGATATTGCAAATATCTCATTTGTAATGCTTTTTTTCTTCCACTCAGAAACCTCACATCTCGCTCTACCATGGAGGAGAGGATATTGTGTTTGACTTATTACAAAGCCTAAAGCAGTCTTAAGACTGACTGCAACTAATCGCTAAAATATGGAACTGTTGTGAGTCTTCAGCCTAAGAAAATTGCTTCCTACTTCAAAATCTATTTAACTTCCAATATTTTTTTTTTTTCTTCTCCAAAGGTCAGGACCGGGCCTGTGTGCCTCCCTCATCAGTAATCCCCATCAGTGTCATCAAGACTAAGGCCTCCAGTGCCTGACAGTGAAAGCATGTAAGTACAAAGCTTAAAACCAATTGTGACCAGACTTCAGAAAAAGAATGACTGTGGAAACTGCTGATGTGTCCACACAGGTGTCTGACACCTGCCAAGGTGGATAAGGAACTGTCTTGCAACTCAAACTCTTCTCCTCAGACCCTGAAGATGCAGCTTCTATCATGACATATCCCATCTTTTCCTCTCTGGGTAAGGCTGGGATATCAGTGTGAGAGTTGAGCAATTTTTGACATCTTTTCACATAGAGTAACCTTACTATTTTTTCCCTTTTTTTTTTTGGTCATGCATTCACCACAATCAAATATCTATGATACAATTTATTTATGCAGTCTTTCAGGACTGTGGGCTGGAATGAGTAGTTTATTGAAGTATAAACGCTGAAAAACGGGATGTTGGACACTGTGCTGTGTTTTAGAAAACTGACCAGAAGTCTAATGTTTTCCAGCAAGCCAGTCTGATTTACAGGATGGAATAAAAGTAATCTTAAAAAAATTAGTGAAATAAGCTTGTACTTCAGGACATAAACAAGCTTTGTAAAAGGTTAGGATAGGAATAATATCCCCTTCTGACACATTACTTTATAATTACAGAATATGGGACTGCTTGCAGCTTTCTCTGAGGGTTCTAGTGCTGGCACTTTTAGAGACTAGGTAAGTAATTTTTAAAATTTATAGATCCTTAAACTTCTTTCAGTGGAAATACAGGCTTTCAAGGACATTTCACACAGGTCAATTGCTATGTAGAGACCAAGAACTCCATTTCCTCAATCACATTTCATGACCGCATTAGAGGTAGTCCACAGATGCCCAGGGACCAATGAACCACATGATGAAAACCACAAGACAACTCAGACTAGGAATCAGATTCTGTCTGAAAGTTTTCTAACACCTGATGTCTTTAAATCAAGGTTGGTTTTTTTTTTTTTTCTTGCAGAAGACATGCTTCAATTCAGCTAGAAAATATGAACTTGAGGAAAGAGCTTATAAGTCTGCAGCAAGCCTGTAAGGACTGATGTACAACATGATTCTAGTTTAATTCTAGCCTGAAAATCAATCAATCTACAAATTTCCATATTTCTAAGAAAACAAACACACAAATCCACAGGCATGTTGGCAAATGATGTGCAGACTTCTCCTGAGGAATATCTACAAAGAAGCCCCACACGTGAGGGAGGGCTGTTCCCAGGATGATGTCACCTTCAAGTCTCATGAAGGAATTTTCTCCTTCACTGCTCAGATGAGAGTTTTTAACGATTGCCTCCCATTTACTCCACAACATTTCATTGCTGAGTAACTCGAGATTTCTTCACACCATCTGAGTTTGATGGCACGTACGAATAATGCAGAGACCTTTCTTTCCTGTGGGAAATTAAGAAAATAACTCATTCTTTCACTCAGTAACTCAACCGAATCCAATTTGGGTTCATTCTTTTAGGAAATGTGTTTAGCTAATTCTGTCAAATTAAAATATGAAAGGAAAAACGTCAATAATACTGACCATCTTGACATCATGATTCTTAATTCTTTCATACCATCCTTCCTCCACTGACAATTTTATTTTGCAGAGGGAGAAACTAGCATAAAGTCTTAGGTTTAAGTCTCACCTGCTATTTCTGCATATTACTAAACACTAACATGTATATATGTACATGGAACAAAACCTCAGCAATGCACTTTTCATGTTGATTTGGATTTTTGGTCTCATTTATGAGCTTTTATTTTGGTTTTTGGTTTGTTGTTTTTTTTTTCTTTACATTTACTTTAGTGTCTATTTGCCAGATGCATTGTTTACACAGAAAAAGGCATAATAACAGGAAGGGAGCATCAGCTGCACTCTGTGTCCTTAAGAGACAAAGAACAAATATTATTTGGAAATTTCTATGGCACAAGGCCCTCCCAGCAGCTGCTGATCTCATTTCTGTCACTTACATGCAGTTGTTAACACAGGGATGCATACGGGAACAGACGAGGACTGGAGAGGCCAAAACCAAAGTGAATATTGATTCCCTTCTTCCTCTGTATCACTGGCTGCTTAGAGAACATTGATCACTGGTGCAGCCTTGAGAGAAGGCTGGATGAATTCATGGAAGAGGAAACCCACTGAGAGCTACTAAATACACAGAAAAAAGAGTCTGGCTCAGGATGTGTCTGGGCCACAAATGCTTGCAAAGTACTTGGAGGAGAGGGGAGATGCTGCTTGCGTTTGTTGGCCTCATGCTCCTACTTTCAGCATCAGCTTTTGGGCGTTGGCATTAGCTGTTATTATTTCATTATATTTTTATTTACTGTTGGAAGGAGGCGAGGACTGGAAGCTGCCCAGGACGCTGGCTGCAGCCCACTGAGAGACCCATCTTTCCCCAGGGCTGGCTGCAGCACAGAGTATTGACCGGCAGTGCAGCTGCCCAGTAAACATACTTCATAACTAGAAGAAATTTTCCAAAGTGCCTAAATAGCTTGAAACTGCAGATTCTGTTGGCCGATCTCAAGTGACTTGCATATACTGGGAAACTGCTTGCGGTTAGCTTTCTCGTTTTGTTTTTTTTTTTTTCCTTTCCTCTCCAACATGACTGTAGTATGTCTTCTGTCTTAGATCCAGTTCGTTCTCCTGCTACTTCTACTCCTCTCCCAGCTATTTCTAGTACACAGACTTTTCTTTCCATTATTCAGGCTCAAATCACATTTTACCACTGAGACAGTAAAAAGTTTTATTTCCTTATTTTCTCACTGTCTTTCACAGCCAATTCAGTTCTTCCCTCTGATGAATCCATGCTCACATGGAGGTTTCAGACTGGCTTTTTGAGCTCTCAGTGACCTGAGTCCCTTCTGGCAGCTTGTCTGCTCTGTTTCCAGGCTGTCTTTCTTTACCTGGACAATGGGGCAGTTCGTTAGTGATGCTGCTGCTGCAGTGATGCACATACCACACTGACAGATGACATAGACTCTGTTCCACTTCTTATAAACGCAGAATTTATATCCAGCTGCAGGTCACCTTCTTGCTATATGTTTCCTGATGTCATGCCTGAAGGCTTCCTGCACAGACATAGACCCTGTACCTGGCTCCAGAACTGAGCACACAGAAATACTTGAGCAAAAGAATTCAAAAGCAATTTCTATCATTCCTTATGGAGTACCACTGCTGCTGGTGTTAATAAGAAAGAAGTCCTGTTAGGGCCTGTAGCAAACATCCCTCAGGTAGCTGTGGCAATTGAGAAGCATTTAAACGTGGGCTATGTCCTAGTATCATCTGTTGGAAAGGACTTTATGTTCCATATATTTCATGTTATTGCCCTGAAAGATTAAACGAGGAAGCACACTACTAATTGAAGTGCTTATGGAAATTAAATCCATCTTTAAATGAATTTAAATTTTTTAATGCAGAACTCAGTAGCTAGAAATCTTGCACCAACTTCTACTTAATTAAAATTAATAAGGTTTCAAAGAGTTTTAGTTGGGATAGACCAGGAAAGAATTTGGCCTTAAATGTGTAATTAAAATACAATTACATTGGAAGGAAGTAATTACTGAGGTTGTACCTCAAAAGCATACCTAATGGACTATCGGGAGAAAAGGTTTATGCGTTTGGTACACCAGCTATATAAGACATAAAAGGATGTAGTCACTGAGAGAAAGAGATATTAGCAAGATCATTTAGGTAGATAGTAATGGTCCTTTTATGGTCAAATCCTTCTGGCTGTATTAAGCAAGGGATTTGCTTCACTTTAAGCTGGGATGTTCAAGGCATCTCTAAAATAATTCCTTCTGATACCTGTAGTTGTTTCCCAGCCCTCTTACAGGACAGTGAGCGACCTTTCAAACAATGTCAGACATCTCTGGATGAGGGAAACTCTAGCACCAGAAGAGCTCAGTTGCTTATTTTGGGAACCATTTGACAAAGGTATATTCGAAATGAAGGACCTGGTGGTGTTGGTCAACAGCTGGCTGAATATGAGCCAGCAGTGTGCCTGGGTGGCCAAGAAGGCCACAAGCATCCTGGCCTGGATCAGAAACGGTGTGACCAGCAGGGAAGTTATTGTCCCCCTGTACTTGGCAGTGTGGAGACCACACCTCAAGTACTAAGTTTAGTTTTGGGCTTCTCACTACAAGAAGGGCATTGAGGTGCTGGAGCATGTCCAAAGAAGGGCAACAAAGCTGGTGAAGGGCCTAGAGAACAAGTCTTACAAAGAGCGGCTTAGGGAAATGGGTGGGGGACCGGAAGTGGGTGGGCCTTCC
>JAVSBS010010213.1:0-15794 GCA_033124195.1 Coracias cyanogaster | reverse complement strand
CCCCCCCCCCCCGCCCCCCCCCCCCCCCCCCCCCCCCCCCCCCCCCCCCCCCCCCCCCCCCCCCCCCCCCCCCCCCCGGGTCTGTTCTCCCATGTAGCAAGCAATAGGACAAGAGGAAACAGCCTCAAGTTGCACCAGGGGAAGTTCAGATTAGATAGTAGGAAAAATATATTCACCAAAAGGGCTGTAAAGCACTTGAACAATCTGCCCAGAGAAGTGGTTGAGTCACCATCCCTGGAGGTATTTAAAAGACCTGTAGATGTGGTTTAGTGGTGACCTGGCAGTGCTGGCAACGGTTGGACTTGATGATCTTGAAGGTCTCTTCCAACCAGAACCACTCTATGATTCTATGATTTATGATTGTTTGTTTGTTTGTTTGCTTTCTTTGATAATAGGATAGCTTCTGGTTCAAAGTCCACTGAAGTCAGTGTTGAGGTTCCTGTTGACTGTACTGAGGTTTGGGCTAGGTTCATGGAAATAAAGGCATTACCATTTATAATAAACCGTATAGGGTTATAGGTACTGAAAGATGCAAAGTTCACAATCCCATTGGGCTTAGCTCTTCTCCAAAGGTTCAGTCATGGACTAATTTGAATGATCTAGAACACCTGGATATAACCTTAAATTCAAATCACATCAAGAGGATTTGCTTGTAAGCTTTTGATTTAACATTGTCTCTTCACATACCTTTCCAAGGTTTTTACTGTGATTTTTAGAAGTACAGTGAGTCTTGTAAAAGCAGTGTAGGAGAGGAAATGTGAATCTCTCGGCTGTGCAGTGTCCTCTTTGATACAGTACAAAACCCAGAGTAAGTAGCCTAATGTTTTAATGAACAAATATCTCCCTGGCAAGGAAGTGAATTTAGCACTTAATGAAACACACTCTGCTGAACCGGTGACATAATCAAACTTTTATTGTTAAAGAGAAATTGCGGTCACACCCTTCATATTGAAGATTTCGTTCAATAAAATAAAATTCTATGACAGTAATCTCTCTCTACTCTTAAATTCCCTGCAGCAGTGCTTGTTAAGTGGATAAGAAACACACAGAGCTTGACCTAGCCTTTCTCACACCAAAGTCAGATGTCTTCACTGACTCATACTCAACAAGGATGTTTTCAAGCAACTTTTTTTTCATCTTTAATGCAATACCGAAGTGTTGTGGTACTCCATCACCTAAAATGGTTCCCACATCAGATCTCCCAAAGAAGCCTGTGAAGGGCTGTTTCATATACAACGTTAGCAGCACTTGTCAGCAGGGCAGGACTGAGTGAAGTTGGCCTTCTTGTGGCTATAATAGCACAAGCGCTTCCTTCCCTTAAACAGTTTCTTTCTTTTTCCCCAGGGTCCTGTAGCAACTCACACCTGAAAAAGCAGCCTTTATATCTTCCACCACAAGCTAATTAAAATAGGAATTCAAGCAGATGAGCAATGCAATATTGCTGAAGTGTCCACTTGTTAACTTGTCAGTCTCTGAAGAATTTCCGTTTCAGTCCTGACTGAGGTAAGTGGCAGCAGAGTATTCAGCTATGCAAACCACAGCTGGAAACACCTCACCTCTGAAACCCACAAAACTCACAGGGATTGACATGGGGTGACATTAACTAACAGGATCAAATAAACGGGGCGAAAACGTGCTCCCAATCACAGAGGTCACTGAAAAGCTGCACAATTTTGGCTTATGGTGTACCCATATGAAATTTTTTAAATTATTCTGAAGTGGGTAGTGAAATTTAGCAGAGAAACTAATGGCCTGAAGTATACAGCTGAGACAGGCAAGGGGCATTGTGTCCACACCCTATCAATGTCAACATATTGTGTGTGACTCACCCTCTGCCAGCCACTGCCGCTGGTCCTCTCCAGCCAGAGGCACTTGTTGGGCAGATGCCATCAAAGATAAATCATTGTGATGGCTGAATCCCATCAGGTGTGGACAGACACCAGGCGCAGGCCATTCAATGCTTTTCACTTGTATTTTACACCAAGTTCGGAACAATGTAGGTGTTCACTGACTGATGTCTTATGCCAGCCAACTCACAGGATCATTGATAATTTGAATTTATATTTAGTATCTTGTACACAGCTTAAATAATATATCTTCCGTTTAAGCTTTTAATTTGCAAGCCATGTTACTAAAATGCATGAGGTGTTTATGTCCAAGAATTTCAAGATTTGCCATTGGTTTTGCATGGGAACATGGGGTAATGTCTACTTACCTTTTTATTTTTTCTTTTACTCTTCAAAGGCAAAACACAAATCTGTGCATTTTAAAGCAGCTCTCTGAAATTGCACAGTGATATAATCGCAATCTATTGGACTAAAAATTAAATCTAAAATTAGACATTAAAATCACAACATTACCACTCCTGGATTTAAGTCTTATATTGCTGTGAATTTCTAGGAAAATATTTAAGAATCAATTTAAATGCTAATGAACTGGTTTGCCGTAATACTAGATAGCAGTCATACTCAATAGCTGCATCAGAGCCATGGTATTGGTTTTTCCTTCATTGGACTTCACTTGTGACATTATGTACATAAATTCACAAGTATTGCTGTGTATTGCAGACTTGTGTACCACATTTCAGCAAAAAGGGAGTACCTTGAAACCCTGCAGAGGTCAAGTTCTCAAAACCTGAGATTTTCTAAGTGGAAATCTGATTGTAGAGCCAGAGAGGAACTTGTGGAAACCTGAGGAAGAGTTAAAGGCAGGAGTACTTGTCTCTTCCCGCCCTGTACCTGGTGGCTTGGTGGGTTCCGCAGCTTTGCTCATGGGATGTTCCTATGACTACAGGTTGTAGTTTAGAGACATCAAAACAGTCCTACTTGGATCTTTCTGCTAGCTTTGTGCAGCCCCTTTGGGTTGCACTTCTTTGGGGACCACAGGCACTTCCCACTGAGGGCAGTGCTGGGGTTACAGTCCATTAAAGGCTATTTCCATTTAAATCAAGACCAGGCGCATTATTGCCTCTGAAAGGCACTGGACCATGTGATAGAGGTGATTTTGAGGCAGTTCCTTTTCCCAGCATGGAACCAGTGGCTTCATTGTATGTTTGATGTAAGGGCCCAGGAATAACACTTTCCCATGCATTTTTTGAAGCAGCCATGAGCAGTGCTGTGCAAGCAAATGGCCCTGGCTCAGGCCACCCACATGAGCCTGGAGCATCTGCTCTGTTCAGCTGGTCACTACCAACTCATTCCTGAGCTGACAAAATCTAGTTTGTCATGGAGTTGTGTCCCATAACGGGGCTCCCTGATGTCAGAAGAAGGCTTGGTGTAAAATCCTGGCTGTCGTCTCTCAGGCTGTTCACCTCTGTTCAGTTTGCAGGTTTTTGACTTGATTACATCCCTCGTAGAAAAATAAGCCATGGCCATGGGCACACTGTCATCTACACAACCCAATGATGATGGTGATCCCTTGCCACATTTTGGCCTGTGTTGATCAGCACTCTGCCAGCAATTCCTGGATGTAGAAGTGGGGAAAAATGAGTTGAATAACATGGGCAGTAAGTGTTCTATGCCAGGGAACCGATCCAGACACCTTTAATTCATTGCTGCATTCATAGCACTGAAAGCCACTTCCATTTGATCAAACTTGTTTGGAAAGTACCTAGCAAATCTCAAAGTCATTTTGGGGGGAGCTGGCAGGGCAGAAAAGAGGGAATGAAGAAGCAAATAGACACATTTGACAGCAGCATTTTTTGCTAAATAATTGGGCTGGAAAAAAAAAAGAAGAGGAGCATGGTAATACCTTGCCAGGTACAGTGAGTGGGAGAAGAAAATTTCCCTCCTTGCACACGTGGATTGGGTCAAAACAGGGCAACCACAAGCATGTTCATGATCTGCAAAACATGTACACGAGGGAAAGGGAGATCCAAGTTGAAGGAGAATGAGAAAGTTGCCCCAGTGGAGCTGTTGCTGGAGGAAAGCTGTTCATGGTATGTCCCCACATAGCAGAGTGCACTCACCGAATCTGCTGAAATGCCACCTGGACTTTCAGCCAGAAGAGGAAACGTGACTTTGAGGTGCAGTCCAGCCTGAAAGAGGATGAAGAGGGAGGACTAAGACTCAAAACCTTGTTAACCTCATGGGAGTAGAACCTGTAAGACAGAGAAGATAGGACAGTTCTGGTGAGCCAGATACCTTACAAGCCCAGCAGCTGCGCAATGCACAATGCCGTCATCTTGTTGATACTGTATTTCTGTTGAGGTTGTGCCTGAGAGAGCTGCATCATGGATGTGGCTTTCCTGTGCTGAGTGTCAAGAACCCAAATGCAGCAGAGACGCCTCCCCTCCCCTTCTGTGGGCAGAGGGAAGGGCATCATGGCCATCCCCACTTCAATGTCTCATTGAGTTCAACAGCCTCTCACGGGACCGAGGTGTGGGGACATCTCTCTGCACCACTTTTGAACAGTTGGAGGCTCATTTTCACCACATTGATTGTTCATCACATGTTTGTTAGTGGTTTGGAATTCAAATATTAAAGGACAGCCTCAGAATTAACCAAGCAGAAACCCCAGTCCTTTTTCATTAAGAAAACATCTGGGGGCTTTTTTGCCCTCTCCTCTGAAAAAGGTTTGAAGAGACAAGTTATCCTCATAAAATCTTATAAACGCCCACAAGACAATTTTGCTTTGAAGTATCAATGTGACAGGGCAAAAGCGGAACAATTTGATACTAATTATTTCAGTCACCATCCTAATGCTTCATGTTTTAAAGATCATTTTGCAATAAAGACATCACGATTTTACAGTCACATTAGAATAATAAACCATAGCACTTACAGAGTCCTTTTCCTCTAAAGCATGAAATAAATTGGATCAATAAGTGTTTTTCTCATTTTGGAGTTGGAGAAACTGAGGCCTAAGGATGTGACCTTATCAAAGTGCAGTCTGGGAGAACCTCACCTGCCTCCTAGTTCTGGTGCTGCCCTTCGGGTCATGCTGTCCCTCACCTGCTAGTCCAGACAAGATGACTGATGACAACTTTGCAGGAGAGAGCAGATGCAGATTGATGTTCTCACTCCCTTCCTCGTAGCTTCAGGCTCTTCACAAAGACATCTCAAATAGGAGTGTTGAAACTCCCGTTAGGAAAAAAAATAAAATAAAAGCAGAAAGAAGAAGTGACAAGATCTATTCACAACAGACAAGATGAATACAATTCGCTAGACCTGATGATAATCTCTGGAGGGAGGCAGGGTGACCACAGAGTCACCTTTCCCTATCATTTTTGCTGGCAAATTCTCTGTCCTTTCATGTGCAGAAGAGGAGCAGCAGTGTCACCCCCAGCTTGGGTAGCTGCGTCTCATTCTGGTCCAGAAAGAGGCTCAGTCACTGGTATTATGGTCATCAGCAGATGGGGACCACACAGACACAGAGCTGCTATGGAGCATCCCTTCAAGTGCAGGGAGTGCAAAGATGGGAGGCTGCTGATATGTCAGATTTCTCATTAAGATTCACCAGCCTCCAACCTGGCTCGATTCATTACTCATCTGGAAATGTTCTTCCCTAACTTTCTTCTTTTCTTCTGCTGTCACCCACTAAGCAAAGGTACGCATTTTCCTCCATCAACATCTCTGCTAATATGCAGCTCTCAGGTTGTGACAGAAGAGAAAGAAATGGTTACCAGCCAGGTCCTGGAGCACTCATCAATATTTACAGGCATCTGACAATGACTTATCTTAGACCATCTACATTTAAACTACAGAAATGCAAATGAGGTGCTGTTTGCATTGTGAGTAGTAAGGATGGGATATTCTTAAGTACAACTTCACTAGCAGAAGGCTGTTCCTCCTCCAAAAAATCCTCCTTTCTGTGCTGTCCTGGCATGTCACTGAAAGATATAGTCAGGCAGTCAGTTAGCAAAGGCAGTACAACAGACAGAGTGGGTTTCCTAGCTCAGAAACAGGTGTATATCGCTTAAAATTTTGGCAGGGGAAAGAGGAGAGGAAAAAGCCTTTGCAGCAGGCATTCGCCATGACAGCCTCCGCCGCTCTCTTTCGTGGCAGTTACCCAGCGAGGTGTAAGCACTAAGATGATTTGAAAGATTGATTCAGATAAAATATTTAAGGATTCACATGATAAATATGCAGAATTCGAAACGAACTTTTCAGCCTCTACCCTGCTTCTCCAAAGCACAATCCCATGTGTCGCACGCTGGGGGTAGGGTGGGATGGAGGGTGGAAATAGAAGGAAAAATCCCTAAACTGAAGCAGTCACCAGAGGCTCTCATCATGAGACTTCAGAGGAAAGAAAACTCATACTGATGGGGATGCGATCTGCAAGGTGAGGTTCTGCTGCAGGGGGCATGCTGAAGAGGAAGAGTGTGGCCTGCCTCTCAGCTGCCCTATGAGTGCTCTCACTGCTACAGTCACGCTTGCTTGTCACGGCAGCCTGGCCCTGAGACACTTGTTGAAAGCTGTCCAGAGCATCAGATGGCACATCAGAGAACAGAAAACAATTTCGGCCACAGGATGGCTCCTAGTAGAAGCGCTCTTTGCCAGTTCAAGATTGCCAGCCTACCAAACTGACTTTTACACTCTCCCAGGGAATTTTTTAATTTTTTTTTTAACTGCAGTGATCTTTATGCTAGGCATCATTTGCAGAGTTGGCTGGAAAGATATAGATCATGATTTCATCAAGTTCCCTGGATCTGAATCTCCATCTTTATTTGTCTTGGCATGACTGAGGAATGCAGCCAGGGCTGCTCTGGGAGTAGAGGCTACCCTCAGGAATAAGGAAAAGTCCCATGAGCATAGAGATAATTTCACTACGTCTCAAATGTGGGAGAACAGCCCCCCTCTTTTTTGTAGCTTGCTTATGTTGCTGTGTATGAAAAGTTACATGCAAATGATTAAAGTGTCTGCCAGGAGTATACAGGTTGTTATGAATGGCATTGCTTTTGAATTCTGCTTATAATTAGTCTTCTTCCCTGCACGCTTTTTACTTTTTTTTTTACTTTTTATTTTTAGGGCCTGTATCTAGTACATTTCTTTCCCTTATGTGAAAGACTTAACAGTCCGTTGCTTGATTTCCATGTTAATTAACCACGTGGCTTCTCTCAATAACTGCCACATCCTCACTTACTTACTATGTACTTTTATACACTTAGCAATGATCTGATAATGTTATCAGAGCCAAATACATAGACCAAGAAATAGTGGGGATTAGATATCAAGGAGGACACTATAGGGACCGTGTTAATTGAGGTGATAAGCAAGATTAAGATAAGTCTTGCTGCTTCCTCATATTGGTCTTAATGACACTACGCGAAGCCCAAAGCACTTTACCTGCTGTACAATGTGGTTAAGTCCCTTTTTTGCCTAGGGTCTGCAATCTAATCTTCTAGATAAAACACTTAGCAGAGTGAAACCGGCTGGTATTAAAAGCTGTATTTCTAAGGTATGGCACCGGTGTCAGGATTTAAAAACTACTAAATATAATGAAGGCCAATAAATGTTGTAATTTGGTGTGTATATGCATATATACAGAGAGAGACAGAAAAGTGTGTTTGTTTGTGGTGTGTGTGTGAGAGCACAGACTGGCCTGAGCTGGATTGATGCTGCTCCAGCTTCAAGAGGGAGGTTTTCCTCCAGAGGTCTCTCTAAACAATATATCCCTCATTTTCTGACAGAATCCATGGGAGTGGAGGTGCTGCAATTAAAAAAAAAAAAAAAATTAAAAATATTATTCCTGCTTTAAGAATATTGGCTTTTTTTCTGCAATTAAAATGAAGATACCTCTGCAGCAAAGGATTTTGCATAAATAGGCTTTGAATAATCAAGGTGTTGTGAAAAAAAAAAAAAAAAAGGGGGCACTACCCAAACCTTTTTCAAGTCATTTCTTGACAGAGTTCTTCAAATGGAGATAAATATTGCTGGTGTAATGATTTGCTACATGACCTTGCACTTGAAATGCCAAGCGAAGTGAAAAATAACACACTCAAACAAGAAAAAGTGCTGATTTTGATTCCCAAAATAATATTTTTCTGGCTGGAACTATTTCTGCTATGGGCTAGCATGCACATACAGAGAGAAAGTTTAGATTTTCCTTTAGCAGTATATGACATTTCCCTCTCAACTAGATAACTGAGAGGCTTATTTGGGCTCACTAAAAACACTTCTGCACATCTGGGAGCAATACAGCTCGAAAGCAATTCTGGAGGAGGGATAAGTCTTGCAGTCGAGGCAGAGGATTATGAAGGAGAGTTCAGTTCAACTCTGCCCTGCCTGACCCCTGAGCCAGCCTCTTCCTCCCTCCCAGCTTCCCAGTCCTGCAGGGTTATGTGGATCAGGGGCTTTCCCTTGGCCGGAGAGCCTCTCACACCTCCCGCATCACCGGAGCCCTTGTTTTCCATGGGTTTATAGACTGACATGAGAAGTTTGAGAAACAAGCAGGAGGAGCTGAAGGTAATCACTGATGGGAAGAAATCTGATATAACTGGTCTACTGATACCACCTGGAAGAATTTGTGTGATAGCAATGTTAAAAGCACTGGATAAAACCCGCCTGGGTAGGGCACAGGCTCTAAGAGGAGAGGTGGCACATTCTCCGCCATTACTGGTTTGGGGACAGCAGGCATCTCAGAGGCAGCAAACCTTCTCTGCTTCATAAACTACACCTGCCTATGAAGGCAAACAGGAATCCTTCAGCGATGTGAGGCCCTTTGCAGCCCCGATTTGGGTGCAGGCTAATGTCCTCCTTTCTTGCTGCGCTGTGTGCCAAGGAAAACTGTGCCACAGCAGAAAGCACAGGCTGCCTGGGGACAGCTGCCATCACTGTCCCGAGGCTGTAACTCCACGTACCACATACACTTCATACTTAAAGACACTCCTTTCCCAAACTGAGAAAAGCTACAAGTGAAACTGAGTGTAAAAAATTATTAAATGGCCAAAAAGCAGTTACTTCACAGCAAAGGAGCTGAATAATATTGTTGAAAAACCCATTCCCTTTCAGCGGAAGAATGAAGGCAGGAATAATGAATTAAAAAGCAATATGCAGCATATGGGGAAAAGGGGGAGGTAATAAAAATCTCTATAAATAAGAGTTTATGAAGTGTAGAAAATTGATAAAGGATACTAAAGACGTTAGAAAAAAAGTCCATGGCTGGTCAGGCTTTGTTCAAGAAGAAGCATTTCTTGAAAATTTATGAATAATAGCAGGAAAATATCAATGCTCTCATTACTAGATGGAGACAGCCAAGTTAATTAATAACAATAAAACAAAACCCCAAACTATTCAACAATAATTTCTGCCCTCTATTTGGAATAATATATTTTCTGACATATTGCTAGTTAGGAAAGACATTGAACAACTTTGCACTAGGGTTAACCATTTCTGAAATCTGAAGGCCCACAGAGGTGGCCCTCAAGACTCAATGCAGGATATTTTTAGCTTGTGTATGTCAATTTTTAATAAGTCATGAAATAATGGGGAAACTCTCAAAGGTCAATGTCAATTTTGTGTAAAAATTATAAGACAAATGAAACCATGCAGGTAAATACAGTCCGCTCTACTTGATACCAATCCTGGACAAAATAATGGAGGAATTGATAGGAGATTTAATTAATAAGGAATTAGAAGATAGAAGTATAATAATGTATTGGGTTTGTGTGGCAAGGTTTTGGTAACAGAGGAGCTACAGTAGCAGCTTCTATGAGAAGCTGCTAGAAGCTTTCCCTGTGTCTGACAGAGCCAATGCCATCCAGCTCCAGGATGGACCTGATGCTCGCCAAGGCTCAGCCTATCAGTGGTGGTGGTGGCACCTCTATGATAACATATTTAAGGAAGGGAAAAAAACCTGTGCAACAGCAGTTGCAGCTGTAGAGAGGAGTGAGAATACATGAGCGAAATAACCCTGCAGACACCAAGGTCAGTGAAGAAGGAGTTGGAGAGGTGCTCCAGGCACTGGAGCAGAGATGCCCCTGCAGCCTGTAGTGAAGACCATGGTGAGGCAGACTGTCCCCCTGACGCCCATGGAAGTTAATGGTGGATCAGATATCTACATGCAGCCCATAGACGACCTCATGCCAGAGCAGGTGGGTGCTCAAAGGAGGCTGTGACCCCCTCAGAACCTCATGCTGGAGCAGGCTCCTGGCAGGACCTGTGGTCCCATGAAGAGAGGAGTCAATGCTGGAACAGGTTTGCTGGTGGGACTTGTGATCCCATGGACAGGACCCATGCAGTAGCTGTTAATGAGGAACTACAGCTCATGGGAAGGCCTCACGTTGGAGGATGTCTGTCCAGTATGGATGACTGTCTCCCCTGGGAGGGACCCTGTGCTGGAGCAGGGTGAGAGTATGAGGAGTCCTCCCGTTGAGGAGGGAGGAGTGACAGACACAACGTGTGATAAACTGAACCCCCATTCCATTTCCCCCTGTGCCGCTGGCAGGGCCAGAGGTAGAGAAATTGAAAGTAGAGTTAAGCTCAGGAAGGGTGGGAAGAAGGTGTTTTAAGATTTAGTTTTTATTTCTCATTATCCTACTCTCATTTGATTGGCATTAAATGAAATTAATCCCCCCAAGCTGAGTCTGTTTTGCCTGTGACAGTAACTGCTGAGCGACCTCCCTGTTCATGTCTCAACCCATGAGCCTTTCATTATATTTCTTCTCCTCTCTCCCGCTGAGGAGGGGAGTGATAGAGTGGCTTCAGTGGACACCTGGCATCCAGCTAAGGTCAACCCACCACAAATTAGTATGGCCTTACTGAGAAGGAGTTTGTAATTTCGGTCTGATCACCTCAGATGAGAAGCACAGTTGCTTGAGGGTAACCAAGCAGGACTATTCTGTTTAACATACAAGGCTTGAGCATGCAGGAAACCCAGGACCAAGACACCAAAGACCAAAGTGCCACTTTCCCTCAGTGGCCAAGTTACTGTAATTCCCCGCTCAGCTGTCCTGTGACCATGCAAGGAGTGGGTAGCCCCCATGGCTGGGGTCCCACAGTGATGGAAGGCACAAAGAGAAAGCCACATGACCCAGGAACAAGGAGTCTGAAACGTCCCAGAGGGGCAGGAGGTGGAGGAGTCTGATGGGTCCTGGTGGCAGGGGTGGCCCGGGAGGCCAGGGCAGTGGATGCAAAGGGGCTAAGGCTGTAACAAAAGGAACACTGAGATAAGGACAGGGGGTCCGTGAGGCATGGGTGAAAACAAGACCAGCAGAAAGGCAGGGGGACAGGGAGCTTAGAGGTGGCATGAGGAACATCTGATTTCAGCACTAAGATACCGTTGCTGGATGAGCTGCATCCTGAGCAAGGGATGAGACTGGGTCCCGTGGAAAAACAGCTGGCTTTTGTGCTGTAGCCCATTGCACTGTCACATGCTGTTTTAAGCATGCATGTTTTAAGCTAGAAAAGGGTAGATTTAGGTTGGACATTAGGAAAAAGTTCTTTAATATGAAGGTGGTTGATCACTAGAACAGGTTGCCCGAAGAGGTTGTGGAGACCCCATCCCTGGAGACATTCAAGGCCAGGCTTGATGGTGCTCTGAGCAACCTGACATAGGTAGAGGTGTCCCTGATTATCATAGGGGGGCTGGACTAGATGACCTCTTGCGGTCCCTTCCAACCCAATACATTCTATGAGTCTGTGATTCTGTGCACGTATCTTGTGCAAAAGGCAAACATTCGACAATGACCACTGATATTTGCAAGAACAGAGATATTTCAAATGGCTTTTCTCTTTTGATTTGTTGTTCTTTAATACAGAAAAGTAATTAAGATAAATAAATATGGTGATTACGCAGCAGCCTGCAAAGAAATACATGAAGCAGGGTCAGGCAGCAGGGTAGGCTGCTTCAGGAAGTGAAGGGAGCAACTAGGCTGTGGGATGTTCAGCTGGCAAAGAAATAAATGATAGAAAGGAGAGAAAGAAAGGGGCATGTGATATAGACTTTAGATGCTTCATCAAATGTCCTTAACCAGCTTTCATGAAATGATGAGTGTGTGACTAAACTACGCTCCTAAAGGAGTGCTCCAGCAGATTAGCAGGGAATACAATGAAGGGTCTCTTGGGGCTGTTGAATTCCTTCCTTTTATTGAATAAGTGAATTGCACATTTTGCTTATCAAAGATCCAGGTTCCTTTGGAGCTGTTTGATGATGAGCCATATTCTGCCTTGTCTTCCATCCTGGGGATCCCCACCAAGTTCAATGACATCTCATGGAGAGTAAAGCAGGACAGATGTTAGCTTGATGTTTTTAACAGTGTTGTGGCTGCTAAGGAAGCATGATCTGATGTGGTACATGTTCAGAGACTGCCACCAGTGTCTGAAGCAGAATAGACTGTCTTTAATGTAAAGATGCAATTGATTCATCAGTATGTTATGTATAGAAGAAAGTAGAAGTGTTCCCCTTTGTTTGATTTTTCTTCCTGTTGAGGAGGCACTCAGATAAAACATGCAAAAAATAGTTTGGGCATTTTTGGCAATGAGAAGATTTCTTTTTCCCCTGTTCCTGTCCCACCCAAAAGTAATGGAGCTGTCTAGCTTGTTAGATAGCACGGGCAAATTTTAAGACTGCCATTATAAAATAAAGGACAGGAACTTTGTTTTTATAAGGAAGAACTGCAGAGCTGGAAATGATCCATATTTGGGACATAAATGCAAGCTGTTATGCAGATCAAAGTATCTATTTGGAGCCGAATTACTCAACAGCATCTATCTATGCCTCTTCAACACCTGCAGATTAGCAATGTAATCATGTGGAGGTTGCTATAGCTACATCTCTAGAGCAGGTGGAGTTCTTCATCTCTTGAAGCATTATGTTCATTCTTTGCAAATAAACTGTATAAGAGCATATTTAAAATGTCCCCCTAGCAGCATCGGCCCCTGTCTCTAGCTGCCACTGTCGCATTAGACCTGAGCTAACCCTATTAATCTTCATTGATTTCTCTAGAAACAATGCCTCTTCCATCTGAGCATCTTGCCTTCCCTGTAAATACATGTGAACAGGCACCAGGGCCTTGCCAATCCAGACCTAGTAAAGTCGTAAAGCAAGTGATTGAGTTTAAGCTGAGGTGGATTGCTCAAGTTTATCTAGCAGATATATAGTCTTTCCTTGGGGTTGATGGCATGTAAGACTGTAAACTGGAGCTAGATCCAGCACATAGCAAAACTACCAGCCTTTGGCAACAACAATTTCCAGAATCTGACTGAATGCTCAGACTGTGGTAGGCAGCGGGAGTGCCGGTTGTGAGGGTTTTCAGCTGGATGTTTGTCTAAGTCTCTTCCCAAACAAGGGCTCTGCTCACTTTTTTTGCATCAAATACTTCAGCCTTCTTATCTGGGCTTCCCCACTGTTTACTGTAGCAAAGGGTCATCCAAATGACCTTTCCTTCTAGCTGGCTGTCTGCAGTGACTGGCACATGGTGTAACTCTTAACCTTCTGCCAGTCAAGACCATAACAAGCTAACCTGTGTGAAAACTCAATAGCAATCCCCGTACAAAGAGCTGATAGCCTAAAAGACGAGCCCTGACAAGTAGAAAAAAATAGACAAGAAGCTAAGAGAAAGAACCAAAACGTAGATTAAAAAAAAAAAAATCAGGGTGCTTTGACTTGTCTAATTTTGTCATTCTCCTTGTTTGTCTCTTGCCCTAGCTCTGCGTCAGGTACAAGCTTTTCATTCCCCAGTGAAGGTAGGTAAGGAGAGGTTTCTTACTAAAAATTCTCAACAGCAGCAACAACAGAAGATATTTTCCCTCTCTGGCAAATTTTTTTTCTACACTAGAAAGCTGAATATCAGAAAATGCTCCAAACACAACAATCCTTCAATAGCTTTTCAATACAAAGCTCTGGTTTTCCCCAGAAAGAAGATGCTTTTGGAAGGTGTGGTAAAACAACTCTTTATTTTGAAATGCCTTTTTAAGTCAGCTAAAAAGAACTACAACTTCCATGAATCATTTGGAAGTCCTCTGGAAGCCGGAAGCCGGAAGTCGGAAGGCAAGGTGTAAAACTCAAAAGAAAACAAAAACTCTCTCTTTCCGCTGCGTCGTCCGGAGAGAAAGTTGGCTGCTGTCAAGCCTCCCAGGTCTCGCAGCCGGGGGAGGAAGGAATGAGGGGAAGCAGCTGAACTGAGCTACCGGTGCAGGAGCCAGACACCCCCTGTGCCACTGCTGGCCGCTGCTGGAACTGCGCCAAGTCCAAACGCCGAAAGGTTCCAAGCCGGTGGAGGAGGGGAGAAGTCGCCGCTGGAGAGCTCGAACAAAGCTGCCGCCTCCCGCTGCTTAAAGAAACTACAGCAAGAAGCTGTTGCTGGTGCTGCCCCAAGTCAGGGGCGCCGCACGAAAAGAAACCTGCTGCTCCAAGGGGGAGCGCTGCACTGAAGAAGCCACACGCCACTGCCGAGTCATGAGCCGTGTGCCGCTGCCGAAAAAATTGTGGCAAAAAGCCGCCATCGCCATCATCATTGCTGTCAGAGACTCCGATCACACCGAAAAGCTGGCGAGTTGCCATCATCATTGAAACCGCCTGAGTCTGCCGGCCGAGCGTCGTCGACCTGACCATCACCACATGCCAGAAAAGGGTAGAAACCGACATCTACACACACACGCACACGCCACACCAGGTTGACTGAGGGGGAGTGAGTGGGTGGATGTGGCGTCCTTTGATACCGTAATATCTCCATAGAGTAAATACAGTTTTATTTGAATATATTTGGTAATAAACTTGTTAAATACTCATCGATCTCCGTGGTTGCCTGCGAGCTTGTTGGGGTAGTATCTAACTTTGCCCTCAATCCCCTTCCGTTTTGGGAGGCGGCACGGACTCTTGCATGCCTGGACCATGACAACAGGTTTGTACATACGTTTAGAAAACCTTAGTAATTGAACTTAATTTATTCCCTCCATTTTTTTTCCTTTTATTATTTTAGAACATGAAAGATGAGAATAGATTTGATAGATAGCTCCCCTACTATTACTGTTTCACTGTTTTTACAGTGGTGGTGTCTTTAGTATACTAATTTTTTCCAATCCATTTAATCATTCCTCTATCATATACTTTTAATCAATCTATCTATGTCAGAAAATAATGCAATATTGACAAGGAGGATTATAAACACACTCAGGTGACCTTCAGCTGAGGTGTAGAAAGATGCATCTATCATACTAATTGTTGTTTAGCCTTTTGTGTTGGACAAGTAGAACATCTGTGTTTTGGTAACATATGCATGTGATTGACTTGGAGGGGCCCTGCTGAACATGCTTGAGATTCCTTCCCTGCTGTGGAAAGATCAAAGCACAGTGGAAAACTTGTCCTGTGTGAATCCCTTATAGATTGGTGAAAGTAGCAGGTTCAGTGATGCTCTAGCATGGACTGAACTCTGCAGTGCCTGTGTCCCCACTTGTGTGTCTTTGCCCAGGTGGTGTTTTGGGGATCCCCTGGTTGATGAAGTAAGGAAAATAAATTTACTCTTTGCATTTCATTCATGGTGTTGTGGTTGTTCGTGCATCCTGCCTGTGCCAGCTTGCACAATCAAATTCTGGATGTTATCTGTTGTGGTGAACAACAGATTCTTCAGTACCAACTATCAAAGACATTCCTAATCACTTTAAGATAGATACATACTTCTTCTGTCATACACTTCCTTTCTGAAGGGATTTAATGGTACATGTGATTATTACCCAAGTTTAACTAGAAGGCTGAATGTACAGTCTCATTGTCAATCATAAATTTATCAGGAATATCTCACATTTTTTTGATTAAACAGATTTCAGTTCTGGAGTGCTTAATAAGTGTGAATAATATATATTCCTAAATCATATCAGTAGTTACAGTGTCTATGTATGTTGCCGTTCCACTTTCGG
>JAVSBS010010212.1:0-12821 GCA_033124195.1 Coracias cyanogaster | reverse complement strand
CCTTCACAGCTGACAACTTCAGCTTCATTTTAGCAAGTTTCTGTGTGTTCACGTTCTGAAAAACCAAGCCACAGATGAAATTGCTTTAAATCCAACCAGTACAATTTGTTTTGTTTGTGCTCCAAACATATTGAAAGACAACTAACTTATCAGCCACTGAACAATTTATTCAGTGAACTTACAGATATGGCTGGTTTCACCACCCTCAAAATTAGGAAAGGACATTTGGAGGTAAAACAACAATATAAACATGTTATATGGAAACACTGAGATTCCCAGTGGTATCTAGCAAAATCAAGTTCAGTAAAGGTTTGGATAAGGTAAATTGCTAGCATAATAGATGGAAGACTTAAGAAATATTTCTGCACACTAATGACAGTACATTATGATGAGCTTGCTAGCAGACCTAACAATAATGCAAAAGCAAGCAATGTGGTTTTGGCATGCCCTCAGCTGATAAAAAACAAATAAAAAAATCGGAAAATATTGTTGGGTAAAAAGCACAATAATATAAACACAGTGTTTATTATAAATACTAAAATTATATGGCAAAAATGTAATAAAATTATGCAACTTAAGAAACATAACGGATTCCCAGATATCTACTGATATAAGCCAAGGTTATCCCTGAGAAGACAAGTTTCACAGGACAATAAATAGCCTATTGACATTGTGGAAGTTGTCTTCAGATGTTGAGATCCTTGAACTTAATGAATTCATGACAAAGTGAAAAGGTGAAGTATATACTGAAGAGCAAAAAATAGTTACAACCAGAGAGATAGGGTTATCTTGGCCGGGACTGTAAGCTAAACGTAAAGTGACTTTTATCAAGCTGTTCTGAAAATTCACAAAGACTTTCCAAGAGCTGCTTGTATTTCACATGTGGCTTTATTGATGACAGATAATGTGTCTTCAAGTGTATTAGTCTTTCCAGCAATATTAACCTTGCTCAACTGATTTAATATGTTTGCAAGGCAAACCTGTATTACCCATCACCATGGATATTTTTGTCACAGAACCTGTAAAAATAGCACATGATGTAAATGTGCTTTTGCAAAAGCCTATGTAAATGGGAGACCATTTTTTATTTCAGCAGATCTGGACAATGGTGCTGCAATTTGACAGTATTTTTGAATTTTTTTTTTTTAAAGTGTTAATGATATCACTCTAATGTCAATTCTTAACAATGGGAATTCCCACAGAAGTTCATAGGATCCGTGTCTTAGTGCAAGAGTGTGTGGAGATATCAAAACCAGGACTGGAGACCAGGGAGCCCTGGAGGACCACAAGTGCTTTAGTGTTGACAGCTCAGAAGGACCTGGTTTAATTTCACTTTGAAGTCACGTAAAACAAGCGCATGAGCTCTTCTGTTTTTCTAAGTGTAATTCTTTTTCATAGATTCATAGAATGCCAGTTTGGAAGGGACTTCAAGGATCATCTAGTCCAACCTTAAGTGTAGTTTAAGTGAGATGGGCCAGCACCTTGTCAAGATGAGTCTTGAAACTGTCTAATGTAGGGCAATCCACCACTTGCTGGTTTGTCTTTAAGAACCACCTTTTAGAAGCACAGGAGCAGGCAATTTCACTGTATCAGAAGGCAAGAAAGCAAGACAGAAAACTGGCTTGTCTGAAAGGGGATGCCCCATATAGCTCAAGAGGAAAGAGAAATTGCATGATACCTGCAAGCAAAGTCAAGCTTCACAGGAAGATTACAGAGTTGTGGTTTCTATATGCAGAGAGAAGACATAAATGGCCAAAGCTCAGTTAGAGTTTAAACTGGTCAGTGTTGTGTCAGATAACAAGAAATACTTTTGAAAGTATGTTAATAGCAAGAGGAGATCTAAAGATAACTTTGGACTGATACTTGTTGAAGATGGTGATCTTACTTGTAGGGACTAAGAAAAAATGTTTTCTGCCTCAGTCTTTAATAATACTGGCTGACTGGTCCTGAGTCAGAGGACCATGAATGTAGGAACAATGACTTTCCATTCATGGTTGCTGAAATTGTAAGAGACCAGCTATATCAGCCAAATGTTCACAAGTCCATGCGGTCTGATGGGATTAATCCCAGAGTATTGAAGGAGCTAGGATATGTTATGGCAGGACTCCTCTTGATCATCTACCAAAGGCTTTGTGAGTCTGGGAAGGTCCTTGCTGACTGAAATCTAGCCCATGTTATTCCAATTTACATAAAAGGTGTGAGGGAAGACCCAGGGAACAACAGACCTGTTAGTCTAATCTCAGTTCCTGAAAAAAACTTATGGAGAAATGTCTACTGAGTACTACTGAAAGGCATTTAAAGAATTATACAATCATCAGGCACAGTTAATATGAGTTCACAACAGGAGAGTCCTATTTAACTAATTTAATATCCTTCTATGATAAGGTCATCCAACTAGTAGATGAAGGGAAAGCAGTAGATGTAGTTTTTCTGGATTTTAGTGAGGTTTTTGATACTGTTCCTCACAGCATTCTTCTGGACAAGTTGTCCAAATGTGGAATGAGTGGGTTCATGATACGCTGCATGAAGAACTGGTTAATGGCAAATATCAAAATGCCGTAGTGAATGGGGCTACATCTGGCTAGTGACCAGGCACCAGTGGTGTTCCTTAGGGTTCATTTCTAGGGTCAGTTTCTCTTCAAAATATTTATCAACAATCTGGATGCATCATGAGTAAGTTTGCTGATGACACTAAATTGAGGGGTGCTGTTGGCTCTCTTGAGGGACAAGAGGCCTTGCAGAGGGATCTAGATAGATTGAAGCATTGGGCTACAATTAATAGGATAAAATTTAACAAATATAAATGCTGGATTCTGCACCTAGGTTGGAGTAACGCCAGGCACAAATATAAATTAAGAGAGAAATGGCTAGAAAGCAGCCATGCAGAAAGGAATGAGGAGGTGCTGGTTGACAGCAGGCTCCGTATGAGTCAGCAGTGTGGCCTGGCAGCCAAGAGAGCAAATATAACACGGGGTTCATCAAACACAGCATAACCAGCTGGTCAAAAGAGGTAATTGTCCCACTCCATTCAGCATTGCTGTGGCCTCACCTGGAATTCTGTATGCAGTTCTGAGCCCTACAATTTACAAAGGATGTGAAAGTCCCTGAATGCACTCTGAGGAGGACAACAAAGCTGGTGAAAGGGCTGGAAGGCATGCCATATGAGGAGCAGCTAAATTGGCTAATCTGGAGAAAAGGAGATTGAGGGGTGACTCGCTGCCCTCTACAGACTCCTGAGAATAGGAAGTGGCGAGGGAGGTGCTTATCCCTTCTCCCTGATATCCTGTGACAGGATGTGTAAGAATGGCTCAAAGTTATACCAGGGGAGGTTTAAAATGACATTAGGAAACATTTCTTTACTGAGAGGGTGGTCAAACACTGGAACAGGTTTCCTAGAGAGGTGGTTGATGCTCCAAGCCAAGTGCTTTAGTGACTGTATTGGGTCTGGATGAGCTCGAGTTTATTTTCCCCATAGCAGCTCTCATGGTGCAGTGTTTTGTGTTGGGAGCTAGAAGAGTGCTGATAACATGCTTGTGTTGTGACTACTGTTGAGCAGTGCTCACACAGCACTGAGACTCTTCCCAAAATTCCCCTGTCAGTGGGATGGGGTGGGCAAGATCTTGGGAGAGGGCACAACCAGGACAGCTGGCCCAAACTAACAAAAGGGATATTCCATACCATATGCTATAAAGCATAGCTATAAAGCTAGGGAAAAGAAGGCTGGGGGAAGGGGAGGGGTGGGGCAGGCATTCCTTTGTCCTCTGGAGCAACCACTACACATATTAGAGCCTTGTTTCGTGGGAAGGGACTAGACATTGCCTGCTGATGAGAAGCAGAGAATAAATCTTTGTTTTCTTTGCTTCTGTGTATGGCCTTGCTTGACTTTGCTTTGTTTTCATCAAACTGCCTTTGTTTTTACCCACAAGGGTTTCTTTTCCATCTTATTTTCCTTCACCCTTGTCGCTGAGGAGAGAAAGAAAAAGTGGCGGAGTGATAGAGTGGCTTCGTTGGCACCTGGTGCTCAGCCAAGGTTACCCTATCAAACACAAGCTTTCCTAGGCCTTGTAAGGTTCTGAAGAATACATAGTCCAGCTTACAGTCAATTTGTGAGACCTCTCTATCAAGTAACCCAAAAGAAGAACCATTTTGTGTGGAGTCTTCAGCAACAACAGGTCTTTGAGCATATCAAATAGGAGATAGCTTGTGCAGTAGCTCTTGGGCCTGTTTGAACAGGACGAGCTATACAAAATGTACTCTACAGGGAAGCAGACCCAATACAGTGGCATTTGGACAATGCCCTTAACGACATGCTTTAACTTTTGGTCAGCCCTGAATTGGTCAGAAAGTTGGACTAGATGATTGTTGTACGTCCCTTCCAACTGAAATATTCAAAGAAAAGAAAGAAGTTGCTGCCAGGGCACCTCAGATACTGTAAGCAGTCTTGATAGTCAATATAGACAATAAAGTACTGGAGAACTATTCATACTCTGCATTTAGTCACTTGAATAATTCTCTAGGATCTATTTACTGCGTTGACTAGGGATTCGGTTCTGCTGCCTGTGTATTTACATCCTGTGCTCTTTGATACTTTCTAAGATATCCAAGATATCTGCACAGTACTGGTAATATGATACAGAATATAGAGCAAAGGCAGCTGAAGGTGAGGTTAAATACCTTAGGTTTCTGAAATGGCACAAGATACTAATTTAGATTAACAGATTGAGCACAAGATTTATCTTGACTATTGTGGGAATTTACATCTCAAGCACTGAATCTGGTGCCTAAAATACAAGTTTCTGCTCACCTCTTACATACTTTAGGTTATCTGAGACATCTTCAGCTATGGCTGGTAGATATATTACAGATGCCCTACCAGACACCCTAGTCCAGCTGTCAATGCAGTCTCAGATCAGATAGAGCACTATATATCATCTAAAAAAGCACTAGACACTTGTATTTTCACAACTAAATAGGTCACTCTGTATTTAGATATCTGACCTGAAATCCATTTCTACATTTAGGCGCTTAAATATAGGAGTCATGACTAAGAGGTAAGTTCCATTTATGTTGATTTTGGTGGCATTGATAGTAGATGACCTTACCAGTATCCGAAGGAGCAAATTTTATGAGTTCAGACTTCCAGCACTCCTGTGTATTTCTGTGGCCAAAATCTGGATTTCTTAGATATCTTTTTTTCAGGTATTTTAAGAATGTGACCCTAATTGTATGATCAGCCCATATACTAATTATAGTCTGATAAAATAAGTTGGAGCATAAGCACAAATCAGGTTTTAACTGTTGACTTCTTTGTTTTAAACTGTTATATTAACCACTATTACTTCAGGAAGCACATGGCAAATCATGGAAATTATTGAAACTGTGGATTAATTGGAAGCATTAAAACATTAAGCAGATTAACCATTGCAACAGCAGTGTGGGATGGGAGGAGAAGACTGTTTAGTTGAGAAAAAAAAAAAAAAAAAAGGAAGAAAAAAAGTAACAGCATTTGAGCAGAGTAGTGTAGAACAACTCAGTGAAGTCAATTTTGTGTTTAATCCATGCAACTACTGATAAACAAGATCCTACAGCTTCCAAGATATAATTAATTACAATTACAGATCTGATTAAAAAGTCAATAATGGCTTGATGAAACATGCAAAAAGATCAGATTCTGGTTTAAAAACTTCCAATAATCAATCTCTGTCTCATGCTTCAGGGCCATTTTTGCTGTTATGGAATGCCATATGCTGGAATACCTTTTCTGGTATTAACAGTATTATACAGGCTTAATTCTAAGTTATTGCAGTGGTGAACAAGGGCTTAAATGTCTAATTGTCTCATTATCAGTGAAATGAAATAGTATCTCTGATGAGATACTTAACAAGAGAAAAATGTAATTTCCATTATGTTTGTATGGCAGGAAAATATCAGTAATGACTACACTATAGTATGAAGTAGGATTAAAAAGACTCGCCTTTTTAATCCAAGCCCTGAGAGAACCCATCATGGCTGCACACAGATGGATCAGGAAGGGGCCTTCAGGCTTGCCACCACTTGCCTCTGGAATTAAATTTAAGTATGTAGTCATGGAGGGAGCCGAAGTTCTTTCTATATTGTACCTACTCTATAACGGAATGCTTTGTGTGGTCTGGGCTCTAGGCAACTTGGTAGTGAACACCTTCCTCTAATATAAACAAAAGTGTTGGGAACTATCTTTCATTTTTTTCTTCTCCAGCTCTACAAGCCGAAGAATAATAACTGTTAAGTGGATGAAGGAGCAGTGATAACTATGTCCTTTATCATTCTTCTGTGATATAAAGGCAGAGGAAAATTATTTTCATGTTTTCTTCGAAGACATAATATAAATTCTTTACTTTCTTTAAAAGCAAAACCAATTGGCAGCTATTTATTTGCACAGGAATCTTATGTACCTTTTCTCCTAGTTCAGAGATCTGAATTAGATAAATTACTGCAGTTTCATAGTGCAAATGCATTGAATGAATTTGAGATATGGTACTAGTTTTCTGTGAGTATGTAGATGCATAGTTATATGGATCTAGAAGTTCAAATAAAAGAAGCCTAGAATACAATTACTTCTTCTAGTATCTCAGCCACATGATTGGTTGAGATAAAAATACAGTTACCCCTTTTCTGTCATTATTGAATTGCAGTTTAAACATTACAAGAGACTTTTCATTGAAAAATGTTGTATATAGATGAATAGCACAACACATGAGTGTGTGTGCATATATATAGATTTTTTTTTTTTTCATAGTTCTAATGGCCTATGAAAGTTGATAACAAACATGGAAATGTTATCCTTAAAAGGCTTGGTCATGCAAAGAACAAAAAGAACCATGATCAGAATCTGATATTATTTACATCTACTGAGTTTATAAAAGTTTTCTTTTTGTAAAACCATCAACAGGAAATTAATTTACTTTTAAAATACTGTTTCTTTGCATGTAGTAGTTACATTACAGTATCACAGATTATAGAGATGACACCAGTAAAATTTTATTTTGACCCGTTTCTATGTAGAAGTAGCACAAGTAGCAGATCAGGTAACCATAAAGAAGTATGTTATTACCAAGTACACTGCTAGAAAAATTGTTAATTAGAAGTCTATAAAAAGCATACAAAAGCTTGTGAGAATTGTTACTTGGTTTTAGTTTATGTTGCAGTTAAGGGGAGCTGAATTTGGCTAGCTTAAAATTACTTTTCTCATTTAAAGTACCCTAGAATTTGTTTAGTCAACCGCATTAATGGCAATGAAAAGAGATTTTGTTTGTTTTCAACAGAGATGACAAAGATTTCTTAACTAAACTACAGCCTCTGATCCTGCATAATTTTAAGGACCAGAGAGAGGAAACAAGCCTGCGGAAATCTTCTCTTCTGTTTTGTTGGTTACTATTTCAAAAATCATGATGTCATTCATTACTTTCATGTAACTGAGAGATCATTTTAGAAGTTCAGTCAATAAGATTGTATGCTAGGAAGCTAAAGGATATATATACACACACATATATATATAAATTGATAAACATATTTATATATTACAGATAGACCTATGATAAAGAAAGATTATACAAGAAGAACAATATATGAACAAAAATTTTTATTCCTGTAACTGCCTAATTTTTGAAATTAAGTAAATGAGTTTTTTTTATCAGACTCCACTTTGTACTGTTAAGGTGCAACTATCAGAACAAAATTAAAGGGCGGTGGTGTAAATAGATGTGGTACTTTGAGACATGGTCTAGGGGTTAGGGAGACGTTCGATGAAGGTTGGACTAGATGATCCTACAGGTCTTTTCCAACCTAAATGCTTCTGTGATTCTGAAATTTTGCCACGCAGACACATTGATTTAATTTATAATCAAAACCCTAAACATCATGGTTGAAAGGTAAATTTCAGTGATAAAGTGATCTAGTGAAAAATATGCACCTTTTTTTTTTTCTTTAGGAACAAGTACCTTTTTTTTAGCTGCATTTGTCCTTGTTTTCAGTATTCAACAGATACTTTAAATTAAGAACCTGTGGTATTATTACAGAAATAATGGCACAAAGAAAATACATTCTCTTACAATCTGTACAAATACAATCCATAACAACCATTAAATACTTTTCATGCAAAGTTATTTATTCAAATAATTCGTACTATAAACATTGACTATTGTTGATTTTTACTGAGTATTGTTAAAGGAGGCAGGGGGGAAGCACTACAAAAAAGCAAACATATTACAGCATTTAGTGACTCAACTGTGGTAAACAGAGCATATATTTTCCTCTTTCCAGACATGGAATTGTCTTTTTTATTTTTTTCCAAAAGCGGCTTACCTCACAGGTCCACGAACTATAGGAGAGAGTTCTAGTGAATAGTCTGTGCAACTGGGATTTAAAAAATAAATTTAGATGTCTATAACTGAGCTAGTCAGCCAGCTCTCCATATAGTCATCTGTGGAGATGCACACATTTTTAAGTAAACCTCGTCTCATGATAAAGTGGATGTCTATATCTGGTTGGATGAATCACGTAGCGAAAGTTTATAGCTGAACTATGTCCACAGTATAGGCCTCTAAAGTTAGCTGCAATTAATTCCATTCTGAGAGTCATCAAAATGATTAATTAGAGCATTAGTATGCATCAGGCTATACAAAATGGTTAATTTTAAATAATATATTTATCCTTGCAACAACTTCCTGTGTGTTTCATGAAGTGGCATAAATGAGACAATTTCTCAGCAGTACAACTGATGTTAATTCGTTCCCATGCTGAGGTAATTTTTTATGGCGACTCCTTTTCAAGGTCACAACATCCTTCTCTTCTTACTAAATTCAAGACTTTTAGGGGAACTTCTCCATTATTGTCAAAATTATTACAAATATTACTCTGCCATGAGATATTTCTGGTTATTCCATTCATTGGATTATTACTAAAACTAAATACACTGATTGTGTTTGCTGGCATTTCATTGGTTCTGTTTCACTGTGTGCAGTGCTTTAGACACAGAAAGAACAAATATCTAATACATACACTTCCACTTCATATTCTGCTTTGATAGTGTGTTTCATCATAACAAAGGAATGTTTTTTCCTTTGGGGAAAATAGCTTTTATGAGGTTTAACAAAGCCAAGTACCGGGTCATGCACTTCCATCAAAATGACCCCCAGCAATGCTACAGGCTTGGGGAGGAGTGGCTGGAGAGCTGCCTGGTGGAAAAGGACCTCGGGGTGTTGGCTGACAGCCAGCTGAACATGAGCCTATAGTGTGCCCAGATGGCCAAGAAAGCCAATAGCATCCTGGCCTGCGTCAGAAACAGTGTGACCAGCAGGAGTAGGGTGGTGATTGTGCCCCTCTACTCAGCACTCGTGAGACTGCCCCTTGAGTACTGTGTCCAGTTTTGGGCACCACAGTACAAGAAGGACATTGAGGTGCTGGAGTGGGTGCAGAGAAGGGCAATGAAGATGATGAGGGATCTGGAAAACATGCCTTATGAAGAGCGGCTGAGGGAACTGCAGCCCTTTAGTCTGGAGGAGACTGAGAGGACACCTTCTTGCACTCTACAACTACCTGAAAGGAGGTTGTAGTGAGGCTGGTGTTGGTCTTTCTCCCAAAATACTAATGATAAGATGAGAGGAAATGGCCTCAAGTTGCGTCAGGGGAGGCTTAGATTAGATATTAGGAAGAAATTCTTTACTGAGAGAGTGGTTAGGCACTGGAATAGACTGGCAAGGGAGGTGGTGGAGACACCATCCCTGGAGGTGTTAAAAAAAATGAGTAGATGTAGCACTTGAGGCTATGGTCTAGTGGCCAGAAAGATGTTAGGATGAAGGTTGGACTTGATGATCCTGATGGTCCTTTCCAATCATAATGATTCTATGGTTCTATGCTACAGAAAAGGACACCTTCCCCAACATTAATGAAGCATTAACAAACAGGAGTACAAAAACATTTTGGCAAAGAAGCAGCACTGATATATGGCACAATTTTCTCAGGGAAACATCCCTGTAGTCTGAGTGGTAATTAGGATATGTAACAGTCTGCAAGGAAGGAAACAACATTATCTAAATAATTGAAGATATTAAAAATCAGTAGTATGCAATGGTCCAGTGAACTAGAGTTTGTCAGCTTCCATTGTCTCCGAAACCATAGAATGACTTGAGTTTCAATTAAGATAATTTTTAATATTTTTTTTTACAGTGTCTACATTATGGGTCGTCTTCTATAGTGAAACATACAGTGTTGTAAGGTAAACACAGTCTTTAAGTTTGGAAGAAAACATGGATATTGAAAACTAAATTTACTTGTACATTTTTAATATTGTCTGGAAAGAGAATGTTAAAGGATTACAGAGTGAGTCTGCTTTTTATAAAATGCTTGTTACATTTTGTTCTTTCTCCATTGTTTTATCTGTGTAATATTTCCAGGTTCAAAATCTAGTTTTTAACTACCCATCTCATCTTTGTGAATGCAGAGGGACTCTAAACTGGAGAACTATATTGAAGAATCACTTAAGAATACTGAATCCCTTAATTTTGACCTAAAATGTGTTCATTTGTTCAGTTAATTTTTGAGCAGGTAGTTAACTTAAAAACATATCATGGCTTATTTCTACATTTTATCAAACTTCACTCAGAAACACAGCTTGCAGTAGTAGTAAGGCCATTCACTGACTTTGGTGTCTGAAGAGTTTCTTTCACATATTTTCATACCTGTCTTCAGGCTGCAATTGCTCTTGCATAGTAGTTTTTTCCCCTTTAATATGTTCCCCAGAGGTTCTATGACTGTAACTGATGGGCTCAGCTTTTTCCAGCAGCATGTCCATCTTGGACACTGCTGGCATTGGCTCTGTCAGACATGGGGAAAGCTTCTGGCATCTTCTCACAGAATCCACCCCTGTTACCAAAACCATACCATGCAAACCCTACACATTAGAAAATTATTTTCCAAAGATCAAAACAGCATTAAGAAAAATAAAGCATTTATTGTCTATGATTAGAAATGTATGTTGTGATCTAGAAGAACATAAGTTGGAATTTCATAACTCTACTACCAGTAAATAATCTTAGGGATATATCTGCTGGAATATGAAGTAGCCTTTGTCTTACAGAACTGTGGCAATAAAATACACTGAGATCAAGCAAAATTGCAAATAAGAGTCAGACCAAGGCTCAAAGATCCTAAAAAGTCTGTAATGTTATTCCCAACAAGCATTTTATTGAGAAAAATCCACCACAAAATTACATTCAAACTCACTGTAGATGTATGCCAGTATAGCTGCCTTTAAGTCATTATTGTCAATAACAGGGCTAGTGCTTGCATTTTTCCAGGTGTGAAATGTCTGCTATTGTATTATTACTTTTTGAGGTAAAGTGTGTGGAATTATTAATGGGGTTGAGCTGCCTGCTGGTTTAAACCACATGTAGTCAGGCTTCAGAGCACAGTAATTCAAGCATTTATGATAGACTTGTCACTTGGAATTCTAATTTTGCTCCCTCTTGACTCCTTGAACTGTCTTCAAAATACTAAAATTACAAGTTACTATCAAAAGGCATATACTGGAGAAAAAAGTTGCCAACAAATAGCTCTGTCTCACAGTCTAGTCTGCCAAAATTTCTCCTACATTCAGTGTCATTTGGCCTGAATAAACAACATTGCAAAGATGTAAGAAGAGACAAAACAATCTTTAAAGGAGCATAAATTACTGAAAATGGGTAATCTAAAATTACAAGATGAATGAATAAAAGATATTACAGTCGTAAATATACAATTAAAACTACTTGATTTGCAGCTGCCTTGATAATTTCCAATTAAGCATCTGAAGACTCTCTAACATATTACCATATCAATAGGAATAAAATGATATGTTCTTTCTCTGTGTAAACTTGTTTGTTACACGGCAATCTAGTTTCACATTCATTATCCTAGCTTTAGTTTTTAAGTTTTGTATGTGCTTTTAAGTTCAATTCCTTACATGGAATTTTCCATGACAAAGCTAGAGTAAATATTCAAATAAAGTAAATATCATTTCCTGTAGATATATCAATATGTAGATAGACCCAGTGACAGATAGATTGATCGATCAAAGGACAATGAAGTGGTATTAGACTTCCCTAAAATTTGAAATGTCTGTCTAGCTAATGTTTTTGTCAGCAGTAAGTTACAAAGTTATTATTAACGAGATATTCAAATGGTAGTTATAAGATGGATTAACGTAATCCTTTAGAATATTTTTTTTTTTAATATTTTGTTTAGGAATTTGATTAAAGTCCTAAAGAGATCAATAAGAGCAGCAACAACATATTTTGATTAAAATCAGGAAGAAAGAAAATTGTTACAAGGACATGAACATTGGCAACAAAGAGAAAACAAAAAAGCTTGGCTGAGACAAAACCAACATGAAGATGGTAAGCAAGGTTAAAGTCACTGAAAAACAGACTGGATTTTAGTAACATCCAGATAAAATCCGTAACATACAGATGAAAATTATATCCTAACATGTTGAAATAGATACAGAAAGTTGTACTTACACTCCTACATCAAAGCAAATATGTAACTGTTCTAGTTTTGGCTAATTTTCTTCATAGTACCCAGTATGGGGCTATGCTTTGGATTTGTGCTGAAAACAGTATTGATAATTCAAGGATATTTTTGTTGTTGCTGAGCGTAGAGGAGTTAGTCACAAAGTCCAAGTCACATACACCCTGTAGCTGCATGCCTGGAAGCATGAAACTCAGCACGGAATGAGGTGGCAAGCACTGGGCAAGGTGGCAGCCATCACTAGATTGATATCTGGTGTTATCTGGATGCCTGGAGGA
>JAVSBS010010210.1:0-113595 GCA_033124195.1 Coracias cyanogaster | reverse complement strand
TCCAACTTGTACCCATTGCCCCTTGTCCTGTTATTGGACGTCACTGAAAAGAGCCTGGCTCCATCCTCCTGACACTCCCCCTTGACATATTTATAGACATTTATGAGGTTACCCCTCAGTCTCCTCTTCTCCAAGCTAAAGAGACCCAACTCCTTCAGCCTTTCCTCATAAGGGAGATGTTTCAGCACTGTGATCCACATAAGAGCTAGTGTTAGTATCAGGGGTGGAAAGACTGTGGGATTTTCAGCAGTGAAGAACAGCACCTTAGACCTAAAAGTTGTTAAGTTCACATTCAGGTGAACGTGCCTTGGTAGGTCCACCTCTCTCTTCTCTGCATCTTCTTGTCAAAACAACCCAGACAAGTATCACAAGTTATTGCACATTTATTATATCCTGCTGCTTGAAGTTAGCTTTATTGCTTTTCTAAATACTCATTTTCCATGAATAAAAACAAAATTTCTTTGTGACAATCCTGACATCCTTAGCACTTACTCTGTGCAAGCGATGGGTGATATGGTGGATGAATCTGAATTGCAATGTTCTTGACTGTTTTACTCAGTTAAAATAGAGAGCACAGAACACATTTGCATTAAGCATAGTCTCTTTCAGAAGAAGAAATGAGTACTTGGAATTTGAAAACTGTCAAAAGAGTATTTTGTTGAAAGGGAAGTCTTTTTATTTTGGCATGTTTCACTAATGGTTTTTACTGACAAATTTTTTTTCTGAGCATCCATTTTTTACTTTTGAGTATCTTGTCACCTGGGCTTTAAATCTTGCATATTGTACTTTTCTCTGAAGTGAGAGATCTCAGCTACTGTTGGCTCTGCTGTTAAGTTTTACACCTCAATGGTAATAAAATATCAAAGAAGCTATTTCATGGCCTTTTAGCAATGTAGATGGATGGATTCAGATCAGAGAAATCTGTTTGGTCATAGAACTCATCAAACATATGCCCTTATTTAATTGACGATAGATCTATTAAATACAAAATACAGGACTGGAAATTGGTGTTGTACTTCAATACCAGTCATGTGGCTTTTTCTTCAGGTCAGTGAAACATTTAAAGCATGCTGAAGTTTAAACCACTGGTGGCCATAGTTAATAGGAAAGACTTGAATAGCAGATGGTGGGATGAACAACATGTGCAAACCATTAATAACTTGCTAATCCTCTTGAGACAGGATAATACTCTAAACATGCCCGGCTTTGATTTATTGTAATATGTTTGGGGTTTTTTTATTCTTTTTTTTTGTTGTTGTTGATGTCTGTGGTAACTTTTACACTCTGTATTCTGAGTTACAGAGGGGAACTAGAAAAGATGTTGAAATAAATGTATTTGTCACAATTAAACTGTTGCTTTTTTGACACTTTTCTTCCAGTACTTTATGACCAGGCTTTGTGTATCAATATCAACATGACTCACAAGATAAAATTTACTGCTCTGATCACTTGACTGAAATGACACAATTAAGGTTAATATTTGTAACATTAGATCTAGGATCCAAGCTTCTTAGTGCAGGTTTCCTGGAGAAATCATATTTCATCTACAAAAATACAGCAAAATACATCATGAAGAGACTTGAAATTATTAACATTCACACTTCAGCTTTCCAAAATGTATGCAGAAGATTTTTAAAGAGGAAATTAAGAGTTAATTGTTTTTATGTGATACCTTTGAAGTCTTAACACATTACCACAGATAAATGTTCTACTTTTATAGCAGTACTTTTTTAATTTATATATTAAGCATGATAATAAATAACAGTATAAATAAAACAACCTGGAATTTCCCTATCTCTGACATCTTCATAAAGACATGCTTGCCAATCCTTCCTGGTTTTCCCTCGTAACACCCTCTAACAAAATATTTGTATTGATTTCTTTTGGAACAATGCCTAGTAATTTCACCTTTGAGGAGCTGACAACTTCCAGATGAAAACGTATTTCATTGCAGAAGTACACAGGTCTTCACAGCAGGTAAAATGTAATTTTAAGTACACTATTTGTAAGGTAGCATTCTTCATGTGAGTGAATGAAAATGCCACAGGCACACTGCACAGATCTCTTTGAGGTTGAGCTGGTGAAGTTAAGCTGACCTCTTCATTCTGCGTTAAGAAACAATGTTTTGTGGAGCTGCAAAATTCTTTGGTAAATCAGGAAAGAATAGTAAAAAGTGCAATATCAATAAAGGCCAGTACTCCTGCGGCCTTCACAAAAAATAATTGATGACATCTTGGCTTTTAACAATTTCTTATCAAATATGATTAGATCGCTTAGGTATTAAGAAGATTCCCTCATACGATGATTGCTATACTTGAAACTCGGAAGAACCAGGGTACATTACAAACAAGTGCTAGACGTGTGAGAAACAGGGTTGACAAACCAGAATAGTAAGGAATTCTTATGGCAGTTTTGTTGCTTACAGTTCAGCAACTTGTAAATAGATTTCTGTTCACAGTTTCTTTCTTTTAAAAATTATGACTCTGTCCACAGTTGAAGAAATGAAATAATCTTTTATTCTTTAGGACTTATGAGTTAAGATCCCAGTGTGATGTAAAGAGGGTGAAAATCAACATCTGTCATTATTATGATGCACCATATTGCTCCCACCAGATAATTAAAAAAGATTTCTGACCTATGTTGCAAACAGAGTATATAATTTGGCTCACAGACTGGAGAAACATCAGCAGACAAGACATACAAAGTGGATCTTTAAATGCAATAATATGGAAAGAGGTAGCTCATTAACTTGCAAATAAAATTCACTGTTGATTAAAAACTTCAGTAAGATCTCTAATTTCAGAGTTGTTGTCACCAAACTTATAGTGCCTTGAAAAAGATCAATTTCCACAGTTTGAGAATTCATCCTTTTAAAAGAGAGTAAATTAAACATTCAAAATGATGGGTAGCTTTTCAGTATTTTGGCCTTTATGTTTAGGCTTCTGATAGAGAATCTTAAGTTTGGATCCTGTGTCATTTGACAACGTAAAAGTGTAGTTAATCTTTAATATACTTTCTTTACCATCAGTCATGTCAGTATCAATGTTGGTTACTCAAAATTTTGCTATAGGCACATTATATATAGAACCAAGAATTCACCACTCATCTAAATTTTCTAATGACCATAGGAAAGCCTCAGCACTAAAACAGTTAAAATGGTTATGCAAAAACTTCCTAGCCTCTCCTTTTCTGTGGCAGGATGCTCACCCTTCCTTGTCTTTTGACTGACAATTTATCTCTCTTTCAAGAATGACTGGCAGTGTTGTGCCAAGTCATCAGCATCCTCAGTATCTCCCTCTGAGAAGTGCATGACATTCATCATGAGGTTTTCTTCCTCCCTGTCTTGGATCTGATAGGGGCTATCTTCATATATGTGGGAGTTTTGGGGGGTTTGTTTTGTTTTTCTTTTTCTCACAACTCTGAATTCCCTCTTGGGGACTTCTAGATAAAGCCAAAGAGTGGCACAGTTGTGTCCCCCAGCCCCAGCTCCCCACAAGGGCTGCCATTTAGTACCCACTAAGTCCTTGGCCCAGTCAGGCCTGTGCCACATCAGGGATCATGTGGCTTAAACTAAAAGAGTAGAGCCCACAGACATTGCTCCTCTGGGCAGTTATTAGCACTTTCAAAACCAGCTGAAAGTAGATCAGTCTCAGGCAAAGCCAATGAAACACAGAGATCCAGCCCTGACAGATCAATACAGAGCCTGTGGCCTTTGGCTAGTGATGGCAAAATCATAGCTACTGGGCTACATAAAGCCTTTGTAATTAAACTACTACAGATTAAATTTTATCCAGACTTTGTCGTGTCCTTCTGTAGAACAAAATTTTCATTTGAAAAGTGAAACTCTCCATATCACAAAATTCCACAAGAGGTTTCTTTTCTGAATCATATTTTAGTAAACTGCAAAGCAAAGAGATATTTTGACAGATATGCTCTTTTAATTAACTTGCTTTTTATTTATTTTATGCATTTTTATACCTAAAATTGGTATTTAGTTCACAGGCATGTAAAACAGCCCAAGCAAAAAGGAAATAACTCTCAGTCAGTTTCTCTGTCTACCACTTAGAAGTGTTTTCTACACCCATATTTCAACCTTTAGATGGTTCATTCAATCATTTCAAGCTTTATGTTTCTGTATTTCCTACTCTTGACAAGTCTTCGAATAACAGATAGAAAAGGAATCAGCTTCTCAGCTAAATAAGGCAATCAAACACTTGGTTTGAGGATTTCAGAAATCAAAAGAATAAATGCCCAAGTTAGTAGTTTCAGAAACAGTAGACAGGGAGAAATCTTTGCTTTGCAACTGGTACCAAATGAATTTTAAAAAGCGTTGTAAGCACATTACTTTTTGGGTCAGTCCAAATCTGTGTCTGTGCCAGAGGTTCACTGCTGCTGTTTCACAGAAAGCAGAATCCTGTGGATCCCAATTACTGACTTTTTCCGTAGGCTAACATCACAGAAACTGAAAATTGGGAGTCACCTACTTTATCTCTTCTTTGAATCTTGTCTTTGAACTACAGTAATAAAGATGATTTTTTGTCATTATTTCTTAACAAGTGTCTGCAGAGTGTAGGAAATTTTTGAAGACAAGTCAGTTTCCTGTAGTGTTAAATAGAATTATTCCACTTCAGAGGCTGTACTGTGAATATAGATATACACATTTTTTCCTTGGTGCAGCTTGGTGAGGAATGACTAAAATGCAAAACCCACTAACCTCATACTGGCTTGACAAGTACTCTGGGCTTCCTACTGTTGCTTAAATTAATTGAAAGAAAAAGAAACTCAGAAAAAATGTGTTGAGGACAGCAAAATATTGAACCTTGGTGGGTCTTCGTCATCATAGCCACTGGGGTCCTTGCCAACATCTGAAAGACTAATAATCTTTCTCACAAATGCATTCAAGCTACAGTAATTTAGTACTGCTATGCATCTGTAACTTTTAATTATCTGTTTAATCAGGCTGTGAATAAACTGAAGTAGGTTAATTTAAAAAATCCTATTTGGAGCAAGTGTTTTGACTGGCTCTGAAACATAGCCAGCACCCAGTGAGATTATAGAAGTGAGGAAAGATGGATATACTATCTGGAATTTGTGATATTAATTTGGATATTCCACAACATCACTTTGCATATTTAGCTGACTGACCACTACTATTTTCAATTAATATGCCACATGGCCCCAAAACCGGAAAGACTGATGAAAGCCTGGACATGACTGAGAAATATTTATGGTTAGGGACTGTATCCTTCCAGTCATACCCTTTGAAAATTTTCCCTGCAAGAGAGCCTACTAGGTAAAAATGTGCTGTGTGTCCATGTGATCAAGTGCTGCATTTTCCTAACTCAGTTTATAGCCCAGACGAGTCTGTTATTACACAGCTTCTTTTGACTACTTGAAGACTGTTCGTTTGCATGTCATTAAGGTGTAATAATAGTCTGGTGTCTGTAATGTGTATTGTTAATCTTGATGTTCATTATCTCCACTGTGTGCCTCCAGGGACTGCTATTTACACTGCTACAGAGAAGCTAATTAATTTCTATATTCAAAGTGTCAGCAACTAGCCTCTCATTTCCACAAAAGTATTGTACCACTTACATTGTCTTAGAAGAAAATTGGAAGGGGAAGAGTTTTCTGAACTCCAGGGTGGAGAGAAAATTGAAGTTTAAATCACTCTGATATCTGCACTATACTGAGCGTTCAGTACAGTACCAAATGCAGTGAAGCTCTATTTTTGGATTGAAGACCATTGTAGTGTTTTCTAGTCACTATTCAGGCTGCAGAAATTGAACGTGCTTCACTGGATATGTCTGTGTATGAGTGCAAATTTATGAATATAAGAAAATGGCTGGGAATGTATATGAGCTAAATGCCGCCTTCTGGTCTCAGAGACTATTCTCATATTTTCTCAGCTACCACTGGGTATATCAAATAATGATAAAAATCCAGCTCGGGGTTGAGATAAATAATCCACTGAAAGTATTGGTGTGTGCAAGTATTTGGGGAATAGGGATTTGTAGGTTTCTGAGATATATGTATATATATGAGTAGCCTCATTGGGCCATTACGCAAAAAAAAAAAAAAAAAATGTTATTCCTAACATCCCTACAGTTATAACTCATAGCTATTACAGAAAGAAAAGTCAGAGTAGGCAGCCCAGGAAGCATACAGATATTTAAAACTTCCAAGTGAAAGGAGAAAAAAGTCTTAGAAGTGAAGGGCCAATCTCCCTTGACATTGGCCAAGGGGATGACCAGAAACCTTAAAAACAAACCCTTAACATATGTTGCAAAGTAATAATTTAAAAGACAAGTAGCTCCAAATTGCTGGGGTTTGTTATTTGTACAATACACGCAGAAGAAGCATACAGTAACCTTCTATCTTTACAGTATACTTTTCTAACCAGCAAATATTTGGTCACCTTTACATTTTTTACACTACTAAATGTGGCGAAGTAAATGAACTTCTCTGTTATGTAAATGAAAAGCAGTATCTGAACGTGTAAGTAATAAGAAGCACTTCTGATATTGCTTTAATCTTTAACCCAAAACAAAACTTGTGGACTATATTCCAAGCTAGTATGAAACAAGATAGATAATATTAGTTTAATTTGCATCACCAGAAAAATTAGCTTGGGATTCTTGCTGGCCAGGAGGCCAGTTTGTTTCTCATGAAAATGAAATGTGTTGAGTAGCTGGGATGTTAGACAAGGTAAATTAGAATTTACTGTGTTCTAAAGTGTTCCAGTCTTTTCCATGTATATGTAGTTGTGAGGAAAAGGAATCTGATAACTGATTTTTCCTACCTCACAAAAGTGCTCAGTAATAGAAAGGACTCGATGGAAGGCAAGTACCAGGCATTTTTGAAGTGGAAATTCTATTATTAAATGGACAGGGGAGGTTATTTAGAGCATAAAATAGGAAACAATTTTTGAGAACAAACTCTGGTGCTACTTTATGAGCCTTTTAAAAAGTGACTGCAAAACAGTTGCATAAATAGGGCCATAATCGTATATGCGTGGTTTCAAACGCACAGAAATGCAGGTGGATGCTCAGCTGATACTGCTTTTCACTAAAAGACATGTGAATTTAAAGAAAAAATTCTGTTGTCATCTATAGAAAGCACACATACGATACAATTCTTCCTCTCTTAGGACATTATAATAAAATACAAAATATTATGCAAGGCAACAATAAAAGACAGATTCTCTCCAGAAACTGTTAGTTTTGAGATACTCTTCACAGAATAGAATGAGTTGCTTTGCTATGACCTTATCTACGCAGGGAAAAATGTATGTGTGATGTTGTGAAAAATCAAAAAAAGCTACAGCATGTTATACAACAGATATGGACCAGATTTGAGTTCTTTACACATAGAAGGTGCCTAATAAATTTTTTAAAAACACACAAACCAAAAAACCACCAAAAAATCCAGTAAATCTTTGAAAAACAACAGAAAATTAACCCTTAATTACATAGTTTAAATCTGATTAGCATGTACTTTAAATAGTTTGTAAAATAACTGATTCCTCTCTCCAATATATGCAATACAGCACCTATTTTCCTGAAAAACTTAAGAACTGTGCATTTTTACTTAACCCCATTTTCTTTTGTATTAGTCAATAATGGAAGGATTTTACAATCAAATCCATTAACCAAATAGAGAAGCCTTTGTGAAGACACTTTGTGGAACAAAAGCCTGGCTAAATATAATCTGCAGTTTAATCTACTGTTTGCCTGAAGTAGTGCAGTAACAGTGATTTCTGACAAGGAACTTTTTCCACAGATAGGGTTAGAGGTAGATCATGATCATTAGTTGAACTAAGTTGGTTTGTTGTGCATTTGAGTGCTTTTCTTATCTTTGCGAGGTGGTAGTGTTATGACAAACCAATAGGACAAAGAGCATCAGGAAACTTAAATTTCAAATAGTCATGTAAACCTCCAGGTCTCATGTGCCTTCAAAAGCTAAGAGTGACTGAAAATCATTTTAAGTGGTGGCTTTTAAGAGGACATGTATATATGGAGTTTAAAGATACAGTTTTAGCAAAATTAACTGTCTGAAAAAATTGATTTAAAGCTTCTGCATTACATGAATTCTTTTCTCTGACAATTTGCCATAACTTCACTGACATTAAACTGTCATAAAAAAAGCATTTAAATATTCATTGCTGAATCATACAGTTGCATTTGCTTTAAAGTTTCAGACCTCTTGTTTGAAAACAATTGCGTATTCTGGGGAAAATGCAAAAGATAGAGCTTATTGCCATGAGGGAACTTGTGGCAGTTGTTTTCATGTTGTCTTTTAACATTCTAGATTAGAATATAAGAGGAAGCTTTGAGCATTTGCTTCACCAGAGCTATATGCTTCTAAATCACATTCAGCAGTTGTCACAAATGCAGAACTCAAGATTCAATATGAATGTTGACGATGAGATATACACCAGAAAGGCTGGCTTAGTGAGGCTCTGAAGGAGCTTGGAAACTTGCCTGCAGATGGTCTAGTTATAGAATTTGTAGTAAGAGGATGAGGTGAAGGTGACAGTTGGATTTCAGAAGGGAGTTTGGTGTGGAACCCGAGACCACTAAAGGCTAGAAAGACACAGTCCTGCCTACCAGTACAGTACCTAAGAATATTAGAAATAACCACTATTCTGCCCAGCCTGAATTCTGCCTTAGACATTCACAATAGAAAATGATATTTATGGAGAGTTTGTTAATGTAACCACTCTTTGTGGTCCTTTAGCATCCAGAAGTGCAGTGTTATGAATTTTAGAGGGTCTGTCTCTTCTTATTAATTTCTGGATATATTTATGGAATTTATCCGCATATTTCTCTAGTTTTTTTGAACCTGAAGATACCGTTGCCTCTGCAGCCTCCTGTGGCATCAGGCTTAGGCTCCAGAAATTCGTTACCTACTCTGTAGAGAAGTATTTTCTTTTATTAATTTTAAACTAATCCCCAACTAGTCTTATAAAGTGTCTCTTAGATCTTGTATTCTAGGATTTGGAGAACAGTTCTGCTTTCAGCTTATCAGCTGTATCTTTGATTTTGTAAATCTCAATAAATCCTGCCCCTCTCCTTCCCCCTTATTTTGGTTGCTCTAGTTGCCTTTCTCTGTACCTTCCCTGCCTTCATTGCAGGATGAAGTCACCCTAGAAGAGGTTATCATCCTTCCCAAGATGTGCTCTTGAAAGGGCCATAACTCTGTTTGCATGTATTGCTTTTAGTCAAATGGTTTTCCTAAATCAGATATTTGTGATAGACATTCATAGGGCTCTTATCATAGATGACATTATTTTAATCTTTAATACCTTTGAGGTAAGGCAGTACCAATATCCCCATTTAGAAGATAAGATGCTGAGGCACAGAAAATGGTTAGCATCTGGCATCACTATTAATTTAATATAAGTCTCTTAAGTTTATGACATCATCAGGGGAACGTGGTTGTAGCCAGATAAATGTGATTTTGCCCTTACCAGCAGAAGGCTACAGGTCTATTAACCTGGGACTGTGAGGTCTCAAGGGTTTTCTGAACTTGCTTTGCCTGAGCTGCTTCTCACTTGTTTTGACAATCGTCTACTCATCAAGTGGTTATTTTCTCCCGCTTTAACTTAACCTCTCTAAATACCTTTAATGGTAATGGTCTGGCAGAATGAGGTAATTCGTGTATGACAGAAATACACCTTAGGAGATTTAGAACTGGAGGAGAGGTGTAATTATAAAAGTCTATCTGCGAACCAGTGAGAAGGAAGCACACTGTGCTAAGGAAAAAAAAAAAAAAAAAGATAGCCCCAAGCAGACCCAATGCTGAGAGAGAAGGCAGTACTAAAATGAACATCATGCTCCTCTCTGCAAAGGTGCCTGTTTGAAGTGTTTGAACACTTAAGATACAGCTGGACAGGGTGCTGGGCCTTCTTATCTGTGCTTTTTCCAAGAAATGTTGGGTCCTGGAGGTCCCTTCAACTTGGTATTCCATTCCATTAATCTTTTCCTCTTTCCTTCTGAGGAAGTCTGAAACCATCAGCCTCACACTCGGGAAGGCAGGAAGATGAGCAAAACACCAGAGAAAAGGGGGAAGCACTAGGATTTTTTTTTTTTTTTAGTATAGCACCTGTTAACTGTGTTAATTTCAAGACTTTTCCATATTAGATAATTTAGATTGGTAAATCATTAAGACATTAATTGGACTGGTAATAAATTTTAAGCTTTGTATATATGGTTCACTCAATAACAAGATTTGGTATGTAACATTGTCTTCTTCATGTGGATTCCAGCATCAAAAGAGCTTTTAGCTTTAATCGGCCCAAACTGTTAAGGCCATCTAGAATCATGTATCTGAAATGTATGCCTACTTTGATCACAAATTTTAAGTGAGTGTGACTGTAATTAATGTGAAATTTGAGTGCTATGTGACTTACATAGCTAGCTCTAGCCTGTGATATAATTTTTGCAAGCATTATTTGCTGTATTTGATTAATTTTTCAGAGACAATATTTTGGAAATGGAGTGTTTCCTGAAAGTCAGTTGAATAAGGTGTAAATTTTGTTAATATGATTATCCAGCTAAATAAAGGGATCAAACTTGTAGCTAATTAAAATCATATGGCTTACATTTACACATTTTTAAAAGCTCTTCCCAAGATGAAATTCTATAAAGCTATCAATTTTCAGCTACTTTGCAATGCCAGCTCTGTGATGAGTTAAATTAACAAATTGACAGTTATATTAACAAATTGTCTCCTGAAACAGCAGAGCTCATGTATCTCAAGCTTTCTAATTTACAGATGCTTCCGGTACTTACCTGTTACTCTGACAAGAGCAATATATGCCCGTAGGTCAGTGGTCAAAGATCAAGAAAAAGGAAGAGAAAAAAAGAAAAGTATTACATTAACTTTCAATTTCTGTTATTTATGGTTGGATAAACTTGATACAACAGTGTTCCTTTGTTGTATTGTGATTACTGGTGGAGTATTCATAAAACAGTAGAATACATGCCTTTTGAAATCTCTCACTCCATCAAATACCTTTTCATAGTAGCTCTACATCTTGTTTTAAGTGTCAGTCACACATACTGTCTTCATGGACACTGAGCGCTCTGGTATATTTTTAGCTGATAGAGGTTGTCTGTTCATTCTGAATAAATGCTAAAGTGATGTAGATTTATTTTTGTAGTAATCTAGCTGAAGCAATAAAAATCATCTTCAGAAGCATAGGTTACCTATGTCCAGGCAGCAATTGAGCTAGTTGATATAAAGACTTTCTCTTATCTCGCAGAGTTGTGTAGCTAGGATGTGTTTGCATCTAGCTGCAAACAAGGGAGAATCACAGAAAACGTTTCAAAAAATTTTCAGATAATAGCCTGAAGTAGGACCAAGAGTATCACTCCTATTTTGCAACTTTGTTGGCAACAGGACTCCTCACTGAGGCCATTCTTCTGAATTCCTCCGCTACTAAACAGTTGGATGAGGTTTTGCAAAGGTATTTTGTCCTAAAGAAGTTTTGACCTACTCTGACCAAGCTGTAAAGGATCCTACAGGGCAAACTCAGTATTAAGTTTACAAGGAAAAATTGCAGCATTTATGACTAAAATATTAATTTATTATTTATTCTTTTATAACATTCCTATAATTATTACCATGTTTTGAATACTCTAGAAATCCAGTACAATGGATTTGTCATCTTTAACAGAAATTCTGTTCTGATTTGTAGCAAGCCCATTAGGCTTGTTCAATAGAGCAGAACTATCCTTTCAAATCAGACAGCTGATGTACTATCCTATCAAACATGGGTACACCTTAAATTAGAAATTAGGAAGAAGTTCTTCACTATGAGTGTGCTGAGTCACTGGAACAGGCTGTTCAGTGGATGCTCCATCACTGGATGTGTTCAACACCAGGTTGGACAGGGCTTTGAGCAGCCTGGTCCAGTTGGAGTTGTCCCTGCACGCGGCTGGGAGGTTGAAACTAGACCATCTTTAGGGCCCCTTCCAACTGAAACCTTTCTATGTTTCTATGATTGTTAAAGTTTTAACATGTGGTGTGTACATACCTGATTAATTTACCTATATCTATTTCCATGTAGACAAGGTTATATCTTCAATAAGCTTTTTTTCCTTTTTTTTTAACTATCAACACACAAACTACATTGATTTTAAAAAGTCAGTTTGTGTCTGAAACTCTATTTAGATTGATATAAGACTGCTTTCTATCAAGATTTGGAAGCTGACTTGTGTGAAGACTTTAGTATTTGTACATTGATCAAGTTGTTAAACTGACTGCTTTTGCAAGCTTAGAATTTTTTTTTTTTTCCACTGCAAGGGTGATTTGTGATGGTGCATAAAACTTGCTGGTTTGGAGTGCTCAGATTTATACATCAGTACACAGGCTAAGTATTGCACAGCCTACATTGTTCTGCAATCATACTTTTTACAACTAAGATTTGTTCCTGTATAAATCATATCAAATTGTAAATGAACTGTTGCTTCAGAATTAGATTAATAACATATTGTGTATGAGGCATAATTTTTTCAGTTCATTTATGCTAAACATCATCTAATAAATTAAGGATTGGACTGATATCTGAATTAGAGAAAAAGAGGCCCCCAATTTGTCATGGCCAATATCCTGAATATTACCCTTGTCCTAATTTCAGTACTCTGTAAAGATTCTTGGGACCTCTGAGCAAATATTGCTGTAAGTGATACTCATCAGGCACACATCCCCCCAGGCAGTTGTTCGTACTGTCTTTAGAGTTGCCCCAGTCATAACTAGGATATAGGAGTCCATAGAGAGGTTGAGTTTATACAGCTTAACCTGTCCTAAAGCTCAAGTGTTGTGTAGATATTCTTCTATGAATAAACTAAAGATAATATCTTCTAACATAATTGCAACTGTTACAGCAACCAACATGGAAACTGTATCTATTTCTTGAAATCTCCAAGAGGTCCATGTCCTTCTTGTACTGGGGGCTCCAGAGCTGGACACGGGGCTCCAGGTGAGGTCTCACAAGAGCAGAGTAGGGGGCAGGATCACCTCCCTTGACCTACTGGCCACACTTCTTTTGATGAAGCACAGGATACTGTTGGCCTTCTGGGCTGCACTCACACAGTCTTGGGTTATGTTGAGCTTTTCATGAACTAGTACCCCCAAGTCTTTTTTCTCAGGACTACTCTCAATCCATACACTGCCCAGCCTGTATTTGTTCTTGGGATTGCCCCAACCAGGGTGCAGGCCTTGCTGAACTTCATAAGGTTGGCATGGGCCCACCTCTCAAGCCTGCCAAGGTCCTTCTGGATGACCTCTGTTCCCTCCACCAGGTCAACCGCACAGCTTGGTGTCATCTGCAAACTTGCTGTGGGTGCTCTTGATCTCACTGTCCATGTTGCTGACAAAGATGTTAAACAGCATGATTCTCAGCACCGACCCCTGAGGAATACCACCCATCACTGGTCTCCACTTGGACACTGAGTCATTGACCATAACTCTCTAAGTGTGGCCGTCCAGCCAACTCCTTATCCAAAGGGTGGTCCATCTGTCAAATCCATATCTCTCCAATTTAGAGACCAGGATGATATTGATATGAAAATTTATTTAATGTAAAGTTTCATACTAGGGTATTATAAATAATTCTGCATTATTAAAACATAAGCATAATCTCCATAGGAACTATATCTGTTTTGGGTGTTTTATAAATGCCAGTGTTTTCCCACAGTCCCAAATGATTGCTATGTACAGTGACTTTTTGATTTTTATAGACCTTACATGCAGCAATCATTGCTAGTGGGAGTTTATGTGTTTACATTAAGTCAATAACACCAGAAAAAAAAAATGTTGTAAAAGCTATTCCTTCTAAAAATGTTAACTTAGAAATGGCTAAGACAGTCAGAAAATACATCACAAATGTGTTCATCCCCTGCTCCCCTTCCTTTTATTAGCAGGAAACCTAAGAACAAATTGCTAAACTTGGTGAACTGATTGCAGTTGTTAGCATCTCAGAGTAAATGTAAGAAACAAATAATCTATTCTCTTTGCATAATTTGTCTCCCAGTCTGATTTCTAGTGATTTTGTAAGAATTAAGAAACATCTATACTGCTATAGCTATCATACATTTTTTTAAAAATTCAAATAAATGCATAATGGGACATCATATAACATGGACAGGCAATCATACTGGGTTTTGCAATAAAAAAGTCTTGTTAATATGTGCAGCATTTTGTGCCTAGCATTCTAATACATAACAATTGTGTCTTTACTGCAGCAATACTCCCAGAGCACAGTGGGAACAGATTTTCAGCACCTGGCTCCTTATTCCCCCACCAATCCCTAGGGGGAAAGCAGAGAAGTGGAAAGAGAGGATTAATTCTCTGCCCTGTTGTTTCACTGGGTTTTGTTTACATATTTTTCAAGGACACATGACCTAACCACTTTTTACTACCTCTACTAAATGGAGATCAGTGTCTTCAAGGAAGTGACACTCAACGCTCTCAACTGTGGAGGTCTCATCATTACTTTTTAAGAAAGCAAGAGTTCAAATCTGGAACTCAGTCAAAGGTGATGAATAAATGATAATCAAACTAACTGCCCAATTGGAAAATGTTTGGAATCAGTTAGTTCAATACTTTTGCCAGTAAGAAGTGTTTCACTACGGATTGCTAATACCAGCTACAGTGCTGTTTAAGACTGTCATAACAGAGACCTTGGCAGGAATCCAGACCCATAGAACAATAAGTATAATGCTTGTGTCAGAAAACGAAGAAAATTATCAGAATATGAAACCAATATTATATTTCCCCTCCTAAATCTGTCAGTAATCATTATAGTAACAAATTAGTCATGTTCTTTTCTGGGCAGCTATGAACACGTGAATCTTTTTAAAAATTCTAACTCTGAGCCATTTTATAATTGCACTAAGACACTCCAAGGCATATGTCACTGTGCCTCTGAGATGCACGTTATCTCACAGTAACACACACCTTGTCATGTATTATTTATCACGCTAAAGTGTCTTGTAATTTTCATTAGCAGTTAGATGTCTAGGTTTAAGAAATGGGGAAATACTTCATTTTAACTATTTCAGTGATAAAATTTCTTTCAAACTTTGTATGCAGATCTGAACTCCAGGAAATCAGCACCAGAGCATGCTATTTTCACTAACAACACTGCAAAAGACAGGAAAAAAAAAAAAAAAAGCACAAATACTTCCTTCACTTGGAAATAACAACAAATTTCCACCTTCTCTTGGTGAATCTTCTTAACCTTTCCACTGGCTCAACATGTGGTGTTGTCCCTCTGGTCTCATTCTTATCTTTTCCTTGTGACATGACAGATGTAATGTGTGATGTATAACTACTACCTAATTGTAAGCCAAGATTCACTTAGAGAAAAGCAGATGGGTGAGGGTAGCTAAAAGGATGAACCTGTCGAATATCTGAGAGTAGCTCTTGTCCTTCAGCAATTGCAAAAGGCACTCTAATGCTTCACCGTCTATAAATGAAGCAGTGCCAGGAAATATACTTCAGCACTCAAGGTCAGTTATTTCTACCAGTCAGTTACATTTTTAAAGAGCTGGAAAGCCTCCTGGCTTGGTGCTGGCTGGTTTTGGTCTCCCAAATAGGAGCAAGGCACTACTTCAGAGTGGGAAGGGCCTGGGGAGTGGTTGCAAGGAGCTGTTTATCCATAGCCACCTCACTGGGAGCCAACATAAGCATAGTAACATGGCAGTGGTCTTAGGGGATGATCTCACTATGCCTTGATTTTACAGTTCTTTCTGATGTTTACTCATTCAGTTAGAAACAAATGTAAATAGCAGAATCATGTATACAGAAATTTTAATCTGTGTTTAGGATTTATGGCAGTTTTAAATGTTGATTTCTTTTCTAAAAGGTATTTAAAATATTTTGACAAATGTTAAAGTTCATTGGATCTCCTCTGATGTTATAGAAGGCTTTCATAATTTCTGAGTTAAAAACAAGTAAATCAACAAGCAAACAAAACCCAACAATGCATCTCCCCCCACACATGTATTTTTGCCTACTTACCTGCTTTATGCTCTCATTTTGGGAAAGTCATGTTACATTAGTTTTAAGCTGCACGTCACCATGTTGAAGAAAGCTTCTGCTATTACAATTTAGTTCAAATTTCTGCCAATTTCCTTTAGTTAAATTGAGTAAGGAGGACTAAAACAATCTCAAGAAAAAAAAACAGAGTTGTGATCATTTTACTTCAGTTTTATATAGACTTACTTTCTATGGATAATATGTGATGGGAACACATTTTGGGACACTCATAATATAACAGTTTTGCATATTCTTCATTTTGACTAACACTTCAATGTTACACACATACTTACTAGTGTGCTGCCAATTCTTCATCCTGCCAACTACACCAATTTTGTGCTGCTTCCTTTCCAATTTTGCTGACCAAGGCTGAACTCAGCAACATTCTCTCAGAAGTGGCACATCCCTTTGGTCTTCTCTCCCTCAAGTCCTCCATAGTACCATAAGGAACCAGCACAGCAGCAACAACCACAAGATCCACAAACCTCAATGAGAAGTGGCTCACAAACTCATCAGCTCCTGATTGATATAGACCTGGCCCCGCCTCCCCAGGTGGTCATCATTGGGGCATGGGCGGGGCCAGGACTATATCAACCAGGAGCTGATCAGCTTGTAAGTAGCTTTGTATTGGTGGATCTTGTGGTTGTTGCTGTTATACTGGTTCCCTGCAGAAGCATGCAGGGTTTGAAATAGAGACGACCAAAGCAATGCGCTGCTTCTGAGCGGATGTTGGTGAGCTTGGTATTGGCCAGTGAAATTGGAGAAGAAGCAGCATGATTAGGCATTTCTCACAGACACTGAAAGAGATGTGAAAAAAAATGTAGATGTAAGGGAAAGAAGATGATACCTGAACTAAAGGGAGTTCAATTTGGTTAGGGATTTTAGGTAATCGCAGAGGTGAATGAAACAAAACTTGAGGGATGTTCAGTATTTTAAGAAGAATACAAGAAAATGAGCCCCAAACATTATTGGAACTGAAAGCAAATGGAAGATAGTTTGAGATGTAGCCTGGCCACTAAGTGAATGGAAGACAACCTTTGGGTTGGGTGGGGTTTCACTTGTTTTAATGTTTTAAGACAACCTTAATTATGCTGCCATAGAATACTCTGTGTATTCAAAGGTAATAGTTACATCATTAAAGTAAAATATCCTTTAAATTTAGCTTTTGTTGATTTTGAAACAGGGTAAAAGAATCCATGGGAAAAAAGGACCATACTTACTGTGGTAAAAAGTTTCCACATGACAAAGTAACAATAACTTTAGCTGCTTAATTATGTCACCACTGTATGGAAAAGCCTCCTATACAGATAAATTATAGAGCTTTAGTTTAGTTTTTAGTGCAGAACAGCTTCTGTCTTGTATGCAATTAAACAGATTTGTTCTCAGCCATGCAACCAAAACATGAAACCATATTCCTGTTTCCAACAACAGATGTTGTTTGAAAGAGTTGCATGAACAAATGTATTCTCAGAATAACTATTGGTCTGTAATATCTCCTTAGTAGCCATTTAGTTGCTAAACAAATATGCTTTGTCTCTCCCAGAGTGCGCCCTCAGAGATACAGTCAAAATCTATTTTATGGCAAGAAATATTATAAAAGGGCAAAAAAATGAACTATTTTAAGTAATACATATGTGAAGCTGTCTCATTGACGCTCTCACTATGGTGGCAGAAAAACAGCCATAATGTTCTGCAACAGAACTTAAGATTAGTTAATTCATGAAACTATATCCATGAATATTCTCATGAAATTAGAGTAAAGAACTATAAAATTTCTATTAAAGTAATAAAAAATTTTTTTAGGAATAGTACGATTATATGTTTTGTACCTGTAAATCCTCCATCACCTTTTGCCAACTTTCAGAAAACTATGTTAAAAGATGGAATATTAGTGACATATGTTAATATTCATGGTCTTAAATGTCATCTCTCTTGAAGATGTAAATTCACATAATTTTGATTTTTAAATGACTCAGCTATATTATATTAAATATATAGATTGTTAGTTTTTTTCCTTCCCCAGAGAAAAACACTTGAATTTAACATTGCTGAAGATTGCCTGTAAGCCCAGGAGGCTGACATTTTCTAATTAAAAGAAGTGATGATCAAGGCACCAATATCGAAGGTTTTTCTTGCAGCTTACACGGCTTGATGTCGTCATTAGAACACCCCTCTTGACAAAAACTGCTCAAAGGTTGTAGATTTTCTGAAGACTGCCTTTACTGAAGGCACTGGGAAAATTGTTGTTTTCAAGCAGGTTTGTGTGTGTGGAGCAGTATAGGAAACTTACTATTTATGCAGTTTTACATGTTCACCACAACTTTTTAGAAAGCTGGACTTCAGTTCCAACACTCTGTCATGGTCTCCCTTCTGAATTAGCCACAGCTCATTATGGAAAATGTGTGAGGACTAAGGAGTCAGGTGAAAGGAGAGAATGAGCTCATTAAGCCTCTAAACTAAAAGTCCTTAAGGAGAGACAAAACCAACTTAAGGTTTGGTAGACTTTAGGTACCACATTTTGTTTCAATTGATTGATGAAGGATAATTCAGTTTGCTAAGAATCAATATAAAAATTAACACTTAACTTGTATTTTCTTAAAATTTCAATGCCATAGAGAATGAATTTTCCATGAAAAAACAGGAACATGCTAGGAGAAGAGAGAACAAATGCCCAAACTGTCTAGCAAGAGAAAGGATTAAATAAACTTCTAAGGTTTGGTGCTGAAAGTTCCCTGAAATATATACAAACTCAATGTATAAGCTTGCTTTTTAAAGTTACTTTCCCATTTAAGGAACAAATTTATCTTACAAAATATATGTATATTCTGTGTGAGACAGGTTTCTCCCTGAAACACTGATTTCCACAGACAGCATCTCCAGTGATACATATAAAGCTATCAGACAAAAAAACTTCACACCAACCTTCTCCTTCAATAAATCTTGTTTTTCAAATACAAATATATATGTTGCAAGTATTTGAGTGTTTTTTGTTGTCTGTATACAATATCTAGGGGAAAAGGGAAAATATGCTTTACTTGCAGACAAATATGTGATGGCTTTCAGGAATTTGAAGATGGGCTCAGAAAACATACAATATCTTACTCTTCCTATAAAACAAATTTTCTTATTACTTCCAATGTATCCTTGAAAAGGGCTACTGTTAACTGTATCATGCAAATAAGGCAGTTATGCAACTTAAAGAGGCTCTGTAAACCAAGTTTTTACATTTCTTTAAGGTCAAATGCAATAAAAATATAACATTTGTTGTAAGTAAAAAGATCCATGCAAATATTGACCTCTGATTTATTGAGCTAGAACCGGTACGAAAATAGGATTTTCTGATATTAATGATAAGCTCACAACTGAGGGGATGATTCAAAGATGATTAAAAATAAAAATAAGATGAACGTATGTGAAGAGCAGTTTTCTATGGAACTAAGTCAGGATGCTGGTTATTAATGGAGAAATAGCACTACATTGTGTAACTGAACCAAGAAACACTTTTCTTAACCCTGGTTTACTGTAATTAAAAAGACAGTATGCTATGTACAAGGTTAAACCAATGATCTTTTCTTTCAGTACGCACATTTCAGCCCTGAAATCTGCTACAAACTGTAATATCATCAGATGGAGATTTGCAGGAGATGTCTTGCTATAAAGCTTTCTAGACTGTTTTTGAATATCATCTCACTTTATCTGGTAGACAGATTACTGCATTTCCCTACAGATGGAAAACAAAATTCCAATATGAGAGAAACTATGCAGGCTGAAACTAGTCATTATTGACAAATGTGAGGAGCTGGGTATCCTCCTAGGCTTGCACCTGAGAAGTGGGTGACTTTTGTGACCTTTTTACATTTTGATGTAATGAAAGCTTGAGTTCATAAGAGTGTGTCTGGAGACACCTGACAATTGTAATGCACTCTGTGAGTGAAAAGTAGTTAAGAAATATATCTAGAGGAAAAGAATTTGGTTGGCCTTTTGTTCAGTTTGAAATCACCATAGTTCCCATCAAGGTTTTATCTATAAAGAGGAGGGCATTCAATCATATACTTTCTCAAAATTGAAGTTTCTCCTCAGGGATTGTTTTCCTGATATTGTAGTTTGAGGTCTCGATAGCAGAATATTTTGAACAACCCTGTGGCACATTTTGAAAAGATAATGAGGGAGAATGTTTTCCTTTTTAAGGTTGAGAGCTATGGCAGAAAAAAAACCAACAAAATTTGTTTCACCTCTGATGTCTTTTATTGATTTATAGACAAAATAATTGTTAAAGAAAGATCTTTTATGCTATCCTCTTTTCCACATGTTTGCAGCCAAACAATCAGACCTTAATCCTTTAAGAAAATATGCCCTCTGGTCACGGTATTTCAGAGATCAGTTTATTACAGACTCCTTTTGAACATAAGCCTAGAGAGCATCAGGTAAGGAAGTTGCTGAGACCTGACAATCCTACTGATTTGATTTTCTGAAATAATGTATCCTGCCTGCTGGCGGTACACTTTGCAATATCCGTTCCGTATCACACTTAAGCCCGCTTGTTACCCACATGTTACAAGATTAAAAATATGTTTTGAAGCAAATACTTTAAAAAAGTTCAAAACAGTATTTAAAGTAATTATTCTAAAATAAATAATTTGGCCTGTTGTAAAATAGTAAGGTTCTGAATTTGTAGGAGAAAGGATCTTACTGTCATAGGAAATTAGTTAGGTGACTTCACAGATGTTAGATAATCTGTCATTCTAAGGAGAGATTTAATAAATTAGTAAGTAATTTAGTACATGTGACAGTATTGCCATAGGAAACGTAATGTCCTTGTGTAGCAGCGAAGTGTTGGGGTCTGAGCTGTGGGTCCCAAGCTGGAGTTGACCTGTGGATGAGTCACAACCTAGCAGAATGGTTTGGTTTTCCTATTGGCTTAATGTTTCAGAGGCAGGACCTGGCCCACCTGTGCCTCTGTGGCTCTGCTGTCACCCAGGTAGTGGGCAAGGCAAGGGCTACTTTAACCGGAAGCTGATCAGCCAAAAGACCTTCCTGTTGGATGTCACTTCTGTTGGGGCTGGTTACATCTTGCTGAGATCTCTGGGTTGTGTTCTTCCATGTGAGGGGTCACTGAGGAGCCATCTCTCTCCGTTGTGTCCAGCAGGTGATGCTGGCACCACAGTGGGCAGCAGAGGAGCTGGGCCCACTGGAACCTATGGCAGGTCTGTCTGGAAGAAGACTTCCAAGGGGATGTTGCTGAGTTCAGAGTTGGCCTGTGTGATCAGGCAACTGATGGGAGCATAAAATTATGATGGTGGAACCAGCACAACAAACACGAAAAGTAATTGGGAAACTCTGAGTTTAAGATACTGCACAGCTACGTAGTAAGGGCTTGAAGTGGACATAAATAACTCTACCTCCTTGTCTTCCTAGCATAGCTCTTCCTAAAGAGCTTTCCAATAAAATAATTAATCTAAGAAATTATGCAATGGTTTCAGGTGATGGTTTAGGTTTGTTTGGGTTTTTTTGTTTTTGAAAAATAAGCTTTAGTTGAATTACTAATTTCATATAAAGATACAGTTACAGTAGAGAAAGGAACTTGGGGCTATGCATGGGCACAAATTCTGAAAGCACTAAAAATGAAAGCCAATAAAGCTAATTTTAGATGTGCTTAGCATTGCTTTAGAAAGAGCTGTGGGTAGTCAAAAGTTTAGAATTATAAGATCTATTTTTGTACTTGTAATCTCAAAAGTCTTTTTTTTTTCTTTGTGCAACTAATTTTTGTGTTATTTTTTTTCTGACAAATAGTAAGTACCAAAATATATGTTTGTACTTTGTAGGAATAATGGTACATATTTTTCATGTAGACATGATTCATAATTCTCCACAGTTATGACAGTAGCAAAGTCAGAACACATTTCAATATAGAAAATAAATGATTTTGAAAATTTAAGCACAAATTCACCGCCCAAGAAGCACAATTTTACTTCCTTATAAAATTAAGAAAAACTTATCCAGTTTTGGGAAGGTTTAGTGATCCTCTTTTGAAAAAAAAAAGAAAAGGAAATAGGTTTTCTTTCAATGGTATGAATGAATTAATATGTTGCAAGGCAGGGGAAGATCTGAAATATTTCTCCAGTCTCAAAGGTCTCTAATGAAAATATTGATCAAGCCATCTATGAAGCTATTGTGAGTATTTTTACTGTAATTACGAAAAGTACATAACTCATCTCAAAATTATGAAACTGTGACTCAATTAACTGTGCAATTAATCAACATTTTACTGTTTATTTGCAGTCAATAAATGCCTTTACTATGTAAAAATCTGTATTGACATACCTAAAAGCAATGCTGCCACACAAGTGCAAACCCTCATAAAAGGATATTGAAGCAAGCTCAATAGTCCTTAACTCAATTAGGCTAAAACTATATTGCTAAATTTATTTAGAAAGAGATTTGTTTCAGGAATTTACGTTGATGCAGCAACATCATTTTGCATGGTCATAATATGGTCAGTTTTAACATTGACAGTCCATTTTACCAACGGCAGAAACTGGAAGTTTATCAGAGAAAAAGGGAAGCCTAGCTAGTGGAATTTATTGATTTATTGTGTGACTGTATAATCTGGATTTTTTAAAAGTAGGAAAGTGGGAAATGACATCATCATTGATGAATGTTAGAAACACATGTAGGTCTGTAAGATTACTTGGATTTCATTATTCAAAGTCAAATTTGGACACTCTTTGTGGCTGTTGAGGGGTTGTTTGTTTTTAGTTGCTTGGGTTTTTTGTTATTGTTTTCTTTTGGGGTTTTGTGTCTGTGCAATACAGAACAATTAATTTAGTGAATTTATGAGGTCGTCTTCTTCTACTCTACAGAGTATACATGAGAGTTAGCATAGGTAGCAAAATAAAAAATCCATTAAGAGCCAATGGTAGTTAATAGATCAAACCTTTCCAGATAATACTCTATCTACCACTCAGAACATAACTGAGTCCTCTTCATCTTTCCTACCTCCCAAGCAACAGTTCTAAGAACAGGAAATGAACGTACTAAGAACTCATTATGGGAAGCTCATGCCATTCTAGAAACATTAGTTTCAGAAGGTTACTGGTACAAGTAACAAGGGAAACAATTTAAAGTCAAGGTTACACAGTTAATGATATCTGTATGACAAGACTTAACAAACCTTAGTGCTCAGCTCCACATTAGTGAGTTTAAACATCTAAATTCACTGTGATATTTTCATTCACTTTAAGTATTAACATGCAGAAGGTTAAGGTAAAATCTCTTTTGGGTGTACACAGCTGTCAATTTGACCCTATTTTTAATTATAGAAAATAAAATTAAAGTAAATATCTAAACTAAAAAAATTCCCTACCCAAACAGTTCTACATAAAAAATTCTGTAGCTTCAGGTGTATAAAAGAAGCAAACCAAAAAAATACATACAAATATCTCAGTAGTTTGCAAGAGGAAATAGAAGGTGATGGGATTGTTTCATAAACCTGAAGTAAACCCTGAGTGACATCTTTCAGCTGGATGTGTTTTCTACATATTATTTTAATATTATTATTCAATTTTATTTTATTATTTTAGTGCAGAACATGGTGTTCCAAATAATATTCAGTATTACCTGCAACATATAGATGATCCTTCAGCTGATAAAATGACACGCTCATTATCATTACATGAATCCTATTATTTTCATTTTTTTTATTTTTTGTGAAGATCATTTTATCATGTCAGAATTAGAAAACTGCATTTACTTTCCATCAGAATTATTGATATCCAAAGAAACAGAGAGCCTCTCTTACATCTAGTTGCTACAGTGTTTTTTTTTACTCTGGCGAATTATATTTCATGAAGTATGTAACCAACAAAATACAATAAATTGTTCATTTTAGGAAAGCAGCATAGTTAAATCAACTCATCACACAGTAATTCTTGTTCATCATATATGATCACATAAATGCTAAATAAAAGCAAACAAAATCAACAAAAAATAAGATATAGCCATGAAAAACTTTAATGTATTTACATATGTATTAATAGAAGTAGATCTCACAGAACCCTATTCCAGATTATATAAGTAACAAACAGAAAACCTTGAAGTAAAAAAGATGAGCAGTGCATTTTCATTTCTACTGAATCCAACAGAAAAAGTTCATTTGCAGAAAAACGGATTAAAATTTTAGATATTAATTGTTATGTGACAGTGTTTATTGTGAAGATACAATCAGAAACCTGCAGATGAGTTGGTCTGTGCAGTGTTGCAAGTTTAAGTATAAATTTAATCAGAGTTTATGTGAAAGGTAGTAAAAAAAAGCTTAAATTGTGAACGCTATCAGGTAGCAATAATTGAATGTAGATGTGAGGATAGGAAGCGGGTGAATGTCTGAAAATTGAAGTTTTGAACTGCTGAGCAGAATCCTTCTACTTGCTGTCTGTGACCAGGACAGATTAGTGCTAATCTTGATAACATATTAAAACAAGTGGCATATGCTGAATCATCCAGGTAGTACAGAGGGAAGAGACAGAATCACCAATCTGGAGGCTCATGACATGTTTTCCTTCTGCACATAGACTAATTAAACTGGCAAGAGTGGTTCCCCAAAATCAGATTTGGTCTGAAAGAGATGAAAGTGAAGTTCCTGCTTGCAGAACAGGTCCTGGAAATGGGGAAACATCTTGGACATGAGGGATGCATGGAGACCAGGGTTGGGGAGTCCAAGGTCCGTGGCTGTTAATGACTGAAGTGTATAATGGTGAGCAGTGGTACAGTAAAAACAAGCACAACTTTCTGCCTTGCTGTCCTGGTGCAGCAGCCACCTCCCTTCCCTGGGAAGCTGAACAGGTAGAGTGTTGGGGTGTGTGAGATGATTAGGTAGGGTAAACCCTTGGTTTGAAAACATTCCTCAGTATCCACATCAACTGTGGGCTGTGATCTACTCTGTCTTGCATGACAGCTTTTCATTCTTAAGATCCTGTTTATTGAGGGAGCAACCTTTTTCTATATGATTTTGATATGCTAAACTGGTGATCTTTTGATCAATGTGATGCAAAAGCACTAGATGTACTTTTGACCTCATTGTTCAAAATGAACAGTCACATAATTTCATTTCTATCATTATCTTTACAATCATAGTTATTGGTACTGTAAACAGCTCTCTTGGGTATTTTGGCTTCATACAGTTGTCCTAAAATCATTAACTATTATAGCTTTTGGAGCAACTTCTGTGTAAAATCTGATTGTGTGTTTGTAGTTCTGTGTTAAGTTCATAGTTCCTTTAGCCTCATACTTTTTTTTAGAAGCACTTTGGATGATTTCCAAATTGGAAACATCTTAAATGTGGAAGTAAAAAAACAAGATCTGATGTCCAAAGTAATCTTTACAAGATGTGGATAAGTAAGCAAAAAAATAATCTTTATTGTATTTTCTCCATGCTTACACAGCCAAGAACTGATTTACTTCAGAAAAGATATTTCTTTTGATTGACCACTGCTTTTGTGCTAGTGTTGACAACATCCATCAGTCATTCAAGCAAGTCTGTAATGTTGTCCTCAGATGGAAGGTAGGAGTAAGAAAATAGAAAAGTGTTTGTTAAAACAACCTTTGAAGAGGACAAGCAGTTTTTGCCAGGTGTGTTTGGTAAATCCCATGCCAGAACATGGAAAGCAAGGCATGCTGACAAATTAAATTTTCCTTTAACACTAGAGGCTTCAAACTGCTTTGTCATTTTCATTTTCACACTTTTTAATTGCTTTTGTTCTGAAACTTGTCCTTTTCACCTTCTCTGGTCCCTTGGTGTGTACTGTTGGTCTATGTCAAACATGTCTTGGAATCTGAGAGATAAAAAAAGGGAAAAATCACAGAAGAGGAACCTTGGGCAACAACCTCTGGGAGAGAGACTGTTTAAACAGGCTGTAGAGACTTTGGGGAGGTCATCAAAATCAAAAGTAGAAAAGGAAAGGTACCAATCCTCAGAATATGGCCAGCTGGTATAACAAATGGATTTTTCTTAATAAATAAAGGCAGCTCAGGGTGAGAGCAAAGAGGTAGGCTGTTGAGGTAAATGATCTGTGTGAGCAGGTAAAGAAATACTAGAATATTATCAGACAGGTGCCAGGAGTGATAGAACGAGCATTACTTTAAAAGGTTGGAAATTACAGTGTTCCCAGACTTTTTATCACCATGTCCTTCATATAAGAAATTAATACTTTAATTATTTTTCATTATTTTCTCCCTCACTTGCTTATAGTGTTTCCAACCTTCTCCATTGCCTCCACTCTATTACAGAGGTAAAAGACGGGACAGCTACTAATGTCTTAATCATGTTAACATGTAACTCATCTCTTTTAATAATTCTTCATTGCTATTTTTATCTATCAACAGCTTCCTAATTCCATATTTCAGAATCTTTGAGTGATCATGCTGTATATCCAAAACTCCCACGGCTGTAGGTGATCAGAACTGCAATTTGTCTCAAATACCATTAATCACAAACTTCTACAGGGTGCCTCAAATAGGCTGTTGAACTCATATTTAAGGTTCAGGTCTGATCTGTGTTTATGGCTTTAATCAAGTCAATGTGCTAACACTCCCCCTGAATAGAGTCAGGGCATATGGATGACCCATGGTATAGGGACTGATTCTTTGGCACTAATATTTTCCATTCTAATGACCTCTCTTGAAGAGATTACCAAGCCTGCTCAAGGCAGGAGTTATCAGAAAACATGCACTACTGTCTTCCACAGGTTTTCTGTAATCTATGAAACACAAAGCAAGGTATGGAAGGAAATGAAATTTGTATTTTACGATTTGGGAACACCAATAATAGAGGTTCAAATCTTTACCGTGACATTGCTATATGAAGCAGTAAAGATAGTACAAACTAAATTTAAAAAAGTTAAAGCAAAATCAATTGCTCTAGAACAGGCTTTCTAAGCATCCTAGGTGGATGTCATCTATTTCACAAAATAGAAAGTTACTTGGTAGTTTTGTTTTTGTGTCCCTAACTACTTAGGCACAGGCTGCTTGGTTTGCTTTTTAGCTCCCTGCAGAGTATCAGTGAAAAGCATATGTTCAATAAAAGATGTTTTTACAAGAAATCTGTACATTTTTCACTTAGAAATCTTTACTAAGGAAATAAAAAAAATAAAATGAAGAGTTAATATTGAATTTTAGAAGCGCTTTAAGGTTACCCCTTGAGCAAATATAAACAAGCACTATTTTTTTTGGAGGAAAGCCTGCAATGATGGTTATGTTCCTTATAAATAAGCACATTTATTTGAATTTACTGTAACCAGCCAAGAAACAAATATAAAAGTGTAATGTTACATTTGTTTGCTGAACTTATCAAGCTGGGAATGGTGACTTTAAGGACAGCCTCAGGCCACCACTAGTTCATAATCAACACTCCATAAGTAGGTGGGTTTAAGCCTCACAGCCATTCTTCTGAGTTGTAGCTTCCTTGCTGGCGTCCTGGGGCATGTGGGCAAGCAGATGTTGGTATTTCTCTTTCTGTCCATGTGGATGGATGCATAGATCAAGCTGGCAATACATTAGGAAATACATGAACCAGATAACAATAACCCTATATGCATTTTAACCGAGTACCAACACTGGATATGTATCAAAATTAAATTCTAAACTGCAGTCCTGGGAAACCATTGTCTATCACCAAGCCCTCCAGTAAAGCACCCTGTGTCTCCATTTTAGTTGAGACTTTAATGACGTCTAGTCCCACTTGCACTTTTTACAACTTAGTGGCTTTTATTTTAGCCTCTTATTCTCACTGGCAATTCCCATTAAATATAACTACACCTTAAAATATTCCTTTATTTCCATGACTCTGAATTCGGAAGTTTCACAGTCAATTTATGTAACAATGACTTATTGTTCGGCTCCTGAAAATTAGCAATTTAATTATATCTTGGGATATATCAAGATCATCATACCTGTCATCATTTTCTAATTTTTTCAGTGTATAAAATGCATAAGAAAGGCTTTACATAGCATATCACTGCATAATAGGACATAAATCTAATGAGGCAATGTAAAAAAAAAAAAGGATAAAAAAGTAGAGAAACCATGAATTAGAAAAAAATAATAAAAAAAAATTGTGCCTTTCTGCCTCTCAGTATTTCTGAGGAACATTAAAGATCATAAGGATAGAAAAGCATTTATTTCTTGATAATTACATACAGGTAGTCAGAAGTTGGTAATTTGTAAAGATTGCGAAGTGTCTTTTGGCCAAGTGACTGAAGTTAAAGCATACACTTATTACAAGTTTTGGGTACCTTTCTGTCACTTTTTTACTCTTTCAGAAAAGACAAAGGCTGAGACCCACAAATCCAGACAACAGGCTGTATTTTCAGCAGCAGCAACAGAGCTTGCTTTCATTTTCAACTCTGATCTGGTCAATATAGTCTTTATATCACTCACTTCATTGGGAAATATTAAGTTGATGACAATCCTTCTGGTCTATTTTCTTTCTCACATAGCTGGTTTCAGCTCATGGATTTCAAAAAGCAGTGGAGGAAAAGGAACCTTTGTGGGTCTCATGGTCAATATCAACACCTATATTTATATGTCTGATCGAAGGTGCAAAACCTTCTGTTATGACACTGTTGCAATTAATAGTGCTCTAGAACTTTCTTTTTAAAATTTTGTTCTCTTTTTTTTTCATGCTGACAAACTATAACTAGTCTTGTTACAACATGCCTGGTTGTATTGTGCTATGATTTTTTGAGTTTAAAAAATAATTGAACATCAGAAGCAGCAGGATACAACTTTATCATTAAAAGAATTACTGAAATTGTTTCTAGAGCCATCTGGCATTAGATTCTAGCATTAAAAAGACAGTTACCTATGTCACTTCTTTTTCCATTCTCTGTTCACTTTTTGGCATCTCTTATGCTGTTGGACTCTTATTTAGTTACCTAATATCAAACTACATAATTGAAAAATAAATCAGCATCTTATGAATAATTGTAAGTCTATGGCCAAGCTAAGTTTATCTTCGAATACTTTAAGAAAATAGGGACCACTTTTGCTTTCAAGACAAATGTGGGGTTTCTATAGATTTTCTAACAAGCTTTTTTGCCCCAAATAGCTACATCATTTTTCTGAACAAAGAGATGACACCTTTTTGCACTTTCCTCACCAACAGTAACATTTCTGAAGTGGTGTAAGAAAGATACTTGAGTTTTTGGAAAGAAAAACAAAAAGAAAAGAAAAAAAAAAGCAGTCTCCCAGCATAAGTCTGTCAAAGATGTAGTCTGTTTTACACCACTTCACATTTCCAGTTCTTTGGTTTTGCAAGTAATAAAATCTGAAAGACCACTTTTAAAAGAGAGTGCATCCAGCTAAAAAATCTATATTCCCTCAGATCAGAGACTGTTAGGCCAAGATATTTCCCAAGAATAAAATTTTTTTTAAAGTCTGGATTATTTCAATTTTCAGCTGCAAAAATTACAGGATTCTACTGCAATTTGAGCAAATTTAGTTTTTTCTACCTGTCATGCATGCTTCTGCAGTTATAAAGCCATTTGGTTCTGTTTATTGTTGACCCCCTTGCCAGGGGTGGGTGGTTAGTGGTGTTGACGAGGAGGAAGGGAGGGTAATATGTTCTGCAAGAAACATGCTCAGGAAAACTCATCATAGTTTGGGACTAGGACTTGCAAATGGAACAAGCTCAAATCTGTGATCTAAAAAGCCAAAAATTACACCAGGTGAAGAAACAGTGGAGAAGCCCAAAGGCCATTTTCCAAGGCAGGAAGCCAAGGTTCAAAGTAAGATTAAAGTAAATTTATTGCAGATTTGAGAATGAGGGCTGAGCTGAATAAAGAACTACAGGATAACAGGAACAAACAGATTTTGTATACAAAACCTGAAAAATTTAGCTGTGATTGCAAGGATAATGAATAACCAAGCACAAAAGATGGAGATGTCTCAGTTTTATCATACACAGGATATTTATCTGACAATGCAATTTTTTTCCAACCATAAAGGATTATCTTGTGCTTTTGAGAGTGGACACTGAGACAGGCAGGAATTCGAAAGTTAGCTGACATTAGCCATAAATTAGAAATTCTCTGGTTCAAGCCTGTGTTTTCATATATGTAATCACTAATGGATTATATGAGTGTTTGTGATGCTTCTGGCAGTAAGAGTGACAGGTTTGTTAGAGAGCAGCTGCTGAGATTGAACAAGTTAGCACTTCATTCACAACAAGGAATACAGTGAATGCATTCCTCTCTGCTTTGTTCTATCGATTTCTTCTGAAGGTGCTGACAAGGATGTTGTTTTACTGACTATGGACATCACAAAAGAGGCAAGCTAACAAAAATTACAGAAAGTTAAAAGAATAACCCATTACAGCTGTTATTCTGCTCAACCTAACATGAAAAAGCCCTTAGGGAACGGAGCACTTCAGAATTGTATGATTTAAAAAGAAAGCACAAATAAATAAATATCACCCTTAAACTTCTTTTCTTAATCATGTTTCCCTTAAAGAGCAAGAGCATATTCAATAAGCTCTGTCTACGCAGAATGAGCCTTACTTTCATTTACACTACTGCATTCTTACTTCTCACGCAATGGAAAGAGAAAATTAATATCTTTGAGAAGCTGTAGATTACACTGAATGTTCCCTCATGATCCACGGTGTATGTTATAGGCTTGTGTGTCATCTGGTTTACATTTTATATACTCACTGACAGCAGCATGCAGAGCCAAGTAAATGTGCCTCAGTCAGTGGCATCCACTCACATCAAACAGGATTTTTGAACTGAATACAAAAAGAGGTTGATAAATGTATCAAACTTCGTATTTAACTGTTAATAATCAGAATATTAGCTGATGGTAGACAGACTGTAAATCAATAAGGAAAATTAATTTATCCAACAAGTTACGAACACTTTAAAATACAGTTATAAATCTTGAAATAGTCTTAAATACTGATTCTCATTAGAGAAACATGATTACTTATAGTTAACATTCTATGTATTTAATATAATTTCTATGACTTTATCAGTTTTCAGTTGCTGTTCCCTAACAAACTTGCCCATCATTCTCTCACAGGCTCCAAAGATTTAACAGGGAAAGAACCAGGTTTCCAAGCTGCTAGATAATCTCACAGGTTCTTGTATCCATTTTATTCAGGATGGCAAGTTGTTCACTCTGTGGCTCATAAAAAGCACTCTTTGAGGGAGTTGCTCATGAGACAGCAACAAAATCTAGCTGCCTGAAGAAATAACTATTATTCTCCCATATTCTAACAAAAACTGGTTTGTTCCATCATTCTATAAACAGTGCCATGAAGGGAAGGGAGGGTATGGTATAACGAATCTGTTAAGTGTATGGGTTTGTTTTTTACTGGTTTAACTTTTCTGGCAGACTCCCAGAGTGGCTCATAAATTAACAAGTCAAAGGTAAAGACAGATACTGTCCAGTTTTGTGAGCTTCATAACCTTGGCTCATTCTTTAGATACCTTCTACTTTTGTCTCTGAAATCTAGGGACTGCCTTTGGTCATCATATAGCTCTCTGAAAAACGGTGGTTGTGAAAGGACTGCTAACCATTGCACAGCATAATTTCTACAATATCTTTTTAATGTGTCAAATTTGATAGTCTACACTTAGTTATTGTAGAGGAATTCTTCCCTACACGGACATACTTTTCCCATTTAAATTGTCTTCAAATCAATGAATCTTTGAAGTTAGTTTGCTTGTAGGCATTATTCATCTCAAGGTGGGAGATGGAGGTGGATCAATAGAGCTTTCTCATCAGTCTCCATCTTTTCAGAAAAGCATACTGGATAGCTGTTTGAAAATGAGAAAAGGAAGGATGAATGCATTATTCCCTCAGAACTTTGCCTCGTTGTTTCTTTCTCAATGCAACAGTAAATGGTGGTAGCACATCACGCAAAAGTAAATTTTCAATTTTGAACTTCACAAGGAACTTAGTTTTGTACAAAGCCAGGAAATATACTCTCCATTATTTTTGTTCTTACAAGGATTCCTGTAAATTGCTATGCAATTAATTACAAGTTTACTTAGAAAATTCTAAAGTTTTCATTGGGATACCTATAGAGAAGTAGTAAAACAAAACTGTTTAGTTTTTTTTTTCCTCCCTTCTTAAAGTAGCAGTTCTAAAACTTAAGGAATGTGTTTTATTTCCTGATTTCAGTGTCATAAACCCAAGGCATTCATGAACAAACATCAGTATAGGCAGATATATCAGATGCAAATCTGGATGTTTTTACATTTTAAAATTATCCAGTTGATAATTTTGGATTCATTCTCAGTATTAACACAATATTACAAGAACCTCTCATTTTAAAGTTACTCATGGTAAGAGCATTACTCCTTTATCAGAAGGAATGCCACACATGAATTATCCCTATGTATTTCTCAATACTGACTGAGAAGGACTTGTAAGAGTTATCTTACCCACCCCATTAAAATTTTTACTTCTGTGATGCTGAAAAAAAAAGAGTTACTGAGATTTGTCAACTTTCTTTTTGGCTTGGATATACCTGAGGGAAAATGGTTTTTCTTTACAAAACAGAAGTGTTGCAGGTGTTTCAGAGGGTCTGCATCTCCTGCATAGTTTATGTCTCTTCTCATGACAGCACAAACAAGAATATATTACAAAGGTTTATATATTGTTACAACTGAATATATGTACATATATTTCAGTTAGGGGATTAGAGATTGCTATGACAGGAGTGTTTAGAAGACTGATAAATCAGGCTGGTTTCAAACTTCAAGAACAAAACTTTAATAGATTCATCCATTCACTAACAACATACTGCATGCTAATGATTTGTTCCTACACATTAATAATCATTACCACTGTGTACTCATTTGCTTACACAAAACTGTTACTCCTTAACTGCTCTGTCTGAAGTTAGCAGTGAGCACATTGTGTTCCGAAGTTGATGCTGTACAGGTCACAGCACTATCCATTGTCATCCTCAGCTGCCAAGGTCAGGGTGACCAGGCTGGACCCAAATCAAAGAGCAGACCTCTGTCTTCTCCATCCTTCCTCAATCACTGTTAGCATTTTAGCCTTCTCACTCCCCCTTTCCTCACCAAACACTCCTTATCTTGCCTTTAATTTCCCTGTGCATCCTTCTAGGGTATTTGTCAGGATGTCCTGCCTATTGGCAGTCCCTTCTGCTTGTCTTGTTCTTTATCTTGCAGCTTCTCAGATGCCTTCTCTCTTCAACTACACCCATCCTTCCTAGCCCCATTTGTGGTTACAATACTCTCGTATCCACATAAAATGCTTATACATTGTGTCTGGATATGTCATCAGTGTTACAGAACACTTACCTGCTGTTGTTGGTTACACTATTTTAGTTCGCTTAACATTTGGTTTCAAGGAGAGCCAGTTTTGATTGTATCCTAAATAATGCATTTTGAAATGATAGGTAGTACAAACAGGCCTCTGCTTCAGATAATGTATCAGGGAACTCAACTGGCCATAGTTGCAGATTTCAAAATGCTTTATGTCATTGGAACTCACTTGACTTACATCCTGCATTAAGTTGCCATTACCTACAAAATCGCAAAGATTTTGTGAGATGTTTTTCACTATCTGAAAATATGTAGCTCTCTTTTTAAGTGTTCAGCTCATCAATAATTCCTAATTGTAGAATGCAGTGGAAATTAGAGTTAATTTATAGCTCTGAGCACTTCCTAGAAAGGTACCGTGATATATTAGACTATCCAAACAGCGCGGACATTGGCATTTAGATGAAATTATGCAGCAATTAGTCTATAAGCACAGAAAGGAAAAGTAGATTTAAAATAAAATCTTGAATAATTAATATGATTTAAAAATGACCTACAGATATTTAAAAAAAAAAAGTGAAATGATGATGTACATTACTGCAACTTTTAAATAGGTTTAAGATGTGATTTTTAAAAAAAAAATTGACATAATTAAATATGCAATATAGAGATTAAGTAATAAAAACAAGTATATTAACCTCTCCTTTTATTATTAGTCACTTCTACACATATTTTGTCATTTAGGCTTCATCCTATTTTTTGATTTTCAGTAATATAATCTCTGTGATGAAGGATCTCAAAGCAGGTGATATTGTTTAATTAACTTATAACCCCAGTGAAAAGTAGACAAGAATTTTGCACATTTTACAAAATATGAACCAATACCAATACCAGAAAGAGAAACGTGCTTCTATTTTCTCAGTTCATTTGTTTATTTGACAGCAGCTAGTATTAAGTGAAACATTATTTCACTGTTTTGATGTAGTATTATTATTATTATACACTTTCCTGAAGAAGCTCTAAAGTACCACTTGAGTAGGGTTTAAGAAGAGTACTGTTTTAAAATCATTCAGTTAAGAAACCCAAAGTAATCGATAGTATTTCTTTACATGGTATGGACTTTAGACTAACAGTGAATTATTCATTAATAATTTGAGCTGTTTCTTTGATAGAGAATGTAATGTAAAATTAACTCAAACTCTGTGTATATATGTTTAAATCCCTGAAGAGGCATGAAGAATTTAAAGGTATAAGAACTTGGGAGCTGAAAGTATCTCTCTATGCAGTAGAGGATTTGTCTACAGGAAAGGAAGAGCTTCAAGTTCAAGGACTTTCATATCAGCAACTTTCATGAAACATTAAATTCGGCTTAAATGTATATTTCTGAGAAGAAGAAAAAAATCCAGATTCATTGAACCATCTGCAACCAGATTTTGTTACAATTGATTGAAGATGGTTTTGCATAGCAATGCAAAAGAAAGGCTACTTGGACATAAATGCTGTTAGAATTCCTTTTAGGTGGCTACTTCTAACTGAAGTATTTGTTATGTGCTGAAAGTGAGTCAGGAAAACTGTTTATACAACAAACTTCCAACTTGTAGTAGGTGCCTGTGATATTACCCCAAAATGGTGCTTCTAATAAGGAGTATCACAGAACTAAGACATAAAAATTGCCAACTGCTGTGATATCATTACAACAAGTACAGGGGTGGTAATCATGGGAATTATAGAAAATAAACATAGAAGTCCTGCTGTTTCCAAACACCTGCTGATAGGTAGAATGCCTGCTGATATTTTCCTTTTAACATCTTTTTTTGTTTTGTCTCCATCTTTAGAAGTAAGAAAACCTTGATATGTATAGCTGAAGAAGTTCTTTTGAAGTGGCAGACCAGATTAGGAAGCATGTTGCAACATGTGCTTAGATCCTCGCCACTTGAGTTTAACTTAAACAGAGCCTTGAAGGTGAGTGCACAACAAAGTGCTACCCAGATGGGATATGACAGGAAAGCAGCTCTGCAGAGAAGGACCTTGGAGTCCTGGTGGGCAACACACAGCAGTGTGTTCTTGTAGCCAAGAAGGTCAATGGTATATTAGGGTTGCATTAGAAGAGCGTCCAGCAAGTTGAGGAAAGTTCTCCTTCCCTTCTACTCTTCCCTGGTGAGGTCACATTTGGAGTACTGTGTCCAGTTCTGGGCTCTCCAGTTCAAGAGGGACAAGGAAATATTGGAGAGAGTCCAGCAGTGGCTATGAAGATGCTGAGAGGACTGGAGAATCTCTCTGACAAGGAAAGACTGAGACCCCTGGGGCTGATTTGCCTGGAGACGAGACGACTGAGAAAGGATCTGATCAATGCTAATCAATATCTAAAGGGTGGGTGTTAAGAGGATGGGGTCAGACTCTTTTCAGTGGTGTCCAGCGACAGGACAACAGACACAAACTGGAGCCCAGGATGTTCCATATGAACATGGGGAAAAAATTCTTTACTATGAGGGTGATGTACCCCTGGCCCAGGCTGCCCAGAGAGGTTGTGGAGTCTCCTCTGGAGAGATTCCAAAACCTCCTGGACATGATCCTGGGCACCTTGGTCTAGGTGACCCTGCTCTAGCAGGGGGGTTGTACCAGATGATCTCCAGAAGTCCCTTCCAATGCCTGCCCTTCTGTGACAGACTCAGAAAAAGTAAATCCTGATGAGACTTACCAAGTTACGAATTAATGAAGCTCAATATTGACAGTCAAATTTAAGCTGGTGGAGCAAGATTTCTAGTTTGTTATGTAATTTAAGTGACACTTATGTAATCTTTTTCTTTTATAGCAGAGATTCCAAGTGAGACAGTTGGAAAGTAGCAACATTCACTGAATATTTTTAATAGTTTTTTCCAATTGTATACAGTTGAGATCAATTTGTGGATTCAATTTTTTATTAAACTCACACAATACTAGTAAAGGGAGCTCAGTATTTCACAAGTTTTGGATTTTTTTTCTGTTACTTTAGTGTAGGAACACATAGACATAGGAATCTGAGATGTAGTACAGCTGAAGCAAAAGGCAGGGTTTTTTTGCGGAGTGCCCAAAATATAGTTGGTTGTTGCATTCTGCTAAAATGAAAAATATGTGACATCTAGTAATATTTGGGATTTCTAAATGCAAGTGACACTGTATATGAAGTAATGTCTTTTCATTTTTCAACTTGAAGGTTAAAAAAAATATTAAGAATTAGGTAATAAATTGTTTAAAATGAAAATAAAATAGAAATAAAGTATAACTAGACTAGCAACACTTTTCTTCTAATGATTACTTCTTATGTAAGAAATGTTCTCTTTGTAGCTCACTAAAATAAATGTAAGTTTGGATATTAATATTAATTTTTAGCTTTAAATGCCATTAAAACCTCATTGCCAATTCAAATTAAATAAAATTAATTATTATGTCTTCTGTAGCTGTTAATAAATAGCAGAAGCAGTAAAAAAAACAGAAAGAAGAAATCCATTGAAGTATTAATTTTAGAATTTGTAGAATTGGTCAGGGAAAGACAAGAGTTATCTTAAAATGCATCCTTTACTGTGACCTGCAAATATATCCTTTAATATTTGCAATTTTTGGTACCTATTTCACATAAGAAATGATAAAACTGATAAATTTTCAAAAGTAATATCAGGCAATGTACAAGGTGGAGCACAAGACTGGAAGATATAATTTCAACCCATTTAATATTTTTTTTGTGTTTGGAGTTTTCAGTCATGAAAACAGAAGAGATAAAATGCAGTGCTATTTAACTTCGTTGCAAAATTACATTTTCTTAAAATGATGTGAGCTTTTTTTCTTTCAATTCAATTGAATGCAATATGCAACAGTCTTGTGGAAGCTACTGTTCTTTACAATGACCTGTCTCCTACGATGGTAGCATTTCATAAAATGACATATATTTCTGACAATGAAAACTGTCTTGTTTATCACTTAAATCCAAGTCTATTCTTGGAAATACTTTTTTTTCAGAACTTCAAGAAGGAAAATACCATAAATAGAAAATAAAGCTGAAGTATCTGAGTTGTTGGTTACTTTGGATGTGATGGATTAGTCTTTCTTGGTATGTACTCCCTAAATCTATTCATATATTGGATTAAGAAATATGAAATAAATGGAAATGAAATCTCATTAAGAGCATACTTAATAGTGTAAACAAACAAATGCACACAAGCAATCAACAAACCAGAAAGCAATTCAAGTATTTTTCAATATCTGAAAAAAGTTCCAGCTTTAATGACAGACAGAGGAATGAGTGTGTTATCTTTTGCTCTCAGATGATGTCTTATGTTGCTTTCTTCTTTTCTTTCCTACTTAGTTGACAGGTCTCTAATTGCCCGATATGCCCTTTTAGAAATAAACTTTCTACTTCCTATAGACCATTAAGCTTCAGATTTGTCCCTGACGATATGCCCTTATTCATCTTCTCCCCAGTATTTTCTGCAGTGTCTCAACTCTCCTGTAATGACTATGGGACTACTAACTCATTATCTACTTGTTTTGCCCATTCTTTGCTCATTATATTGTTACTGTTTCCCCATAAATGTCCTTGGAATATTAGTTCTGTGTTTTCCCAGCAGAACGTTTTTATGTGTGCAGCTGGTGAGCTTCCTTCAGAAAACCTCAAGCTTCCTCTCTGTTGCCGCACTACTCCAACAGTTTATTCCCTATTTTGACATGAAACAAGTATACACATAAAGGTACTCTGCTGGGGCTGCCTGCTGCCTCTCAACTGGAGATGTAAAAACTCAGCAGGAAAGGAACACCAGCTTCAAATTTCTTTTTGTTGCCCCCAACTGTGCAGGATGTTGCCATGCTGTTAAATCCAGCTGACTTTCTGGAAGATGTAAATTTGCCAGGATCTGAGGGGGCTATGATCTTCCAAGCTCCTGATGCTATGTTCCACGGGAAGTCATTCCTATTCTTACTGCTTGCCAGTTGTCAGTCTTCTCTGGCTCCTTTCCAGCCCTTCTCATTTACTCTTACTGACTATGACCAACACTAGATATATTTCTTCTCTTTCACTTACAAAAATCATTTTGATTCCAATTTGTTCACATATCTTCCAAAAAGGTGTCATATAAGCTGTAAAATAATTTATTTTTACCAGACCATCTTTTTTTTTGGTAAGTTTTTCATTCATATAAAATTGTCCCTAGATCTGACATGGCATATATTAAAGATTTTCCTCAGGACATATCTGTAGGTTACAATTGTTTCCTTAGTTTCTGTTGGGCATGCTACTTGCAGCTATTGAAAGAAAGTACACAGTTCATTTTTATGTGTTTTTTCCTTCTTTTTTTTTTTCTTCTCATTAGATGAGTATTCTTCCTGTTACTTCTCCCCTAGTTCTTTCTATTTCTGACAACTCAATCTCAAAAGAATCTCTTGATGCAGCATCGTACAACGTTTCAAGCTACTCCACGTATAACTTTAATTATGAGTTAATAATTTCAATATTGTTTGGTGTGTAGAACCTAAAAGGGGTGGGAAAGAATGTTAATTTGTACATTGGCCACATCTCAATGGAGCAGGCAGAAAATAGAGTTCACAGCAACAATGAGCCTTATCACATATATTCTAACACTGAACACGTTCAGTAGAAACTTTAATCACCTCTTAACATGAAGAAAGAAGGAGTAAATTCAATGAATCTGTTATGTCTTCATCACTAATGTTCGTATTTGTTATACTGTGTGTGTATCCAACTGATCTTAGACTTATTTTAATCTAATTTCTCCTGTCTTTGAGCTGGTTGGACTTTCTCTTTTTGATATAGTATTCCAAGAATTATTGTGCTTTAGATAATATAACTAAACTGATAATATAACTAAGTGCCTTGGGACATGTATAGTACTGTTGATTGCAGGTATTATAAGCCTAAGAGTAAAAACTACAGCCAGATTGCTACTTGCAAGGGAATATTTTTATTTTGTCTCCCTAAATGACTAAGGACCCTAATGACCCATGTTGGAGTCCATGTAATTGTCCCATTTTGAGGCTGGGCTGGCCGCTAAAAGTGGCTCTCCCCAGAAGGGGATGCGAAAGGCAAGAAGGGAGTGAGATTTATGGATTGGGGATTAAGAAAATAAATTAAAAACTGAAACAGCTTTAATGAAACAGTAACAATCAAAATAAAAACATAAGAATACTAATAAGAAAATAATTAAGTATATGCAAGTATATACAAAACCAATATCTAACACCCTTGATGATGGTCATGGCACCACTGACACTGCAGGGCCGACACTGGGAAAGTTGCAGACGGGACTGAGTAGGAGATGAGAATGGGATTCAGGAACACATGGATTTGGATCGAAGACAACGGACAGATTCCTCCTCAGACACCGGCCATTTAGGAAGAGTGTGACCCTTGTGATCCCTCATCTTTATACTGAATATGAGGTACATGGAATGGAATATCTTGTTGATCAGGTTTGGGTCACCTGCCCTGTCTGCTCCTCCCAACAAGTGCAACTTCTTTTTACTTACTTACAACTCCTTCACTTATGGCACTCCAGTGGGGTACACAAGATTTAGCAGTGTCCTTGGTTTCTATAAAAGCAAGTATGAGGAGCCTTTCTGCACACACCACCCTTGGCAGTAACTCTAAACATGGAGCGTTATCACTGCGAGAAGCAGAGACTGGCTGCCAAAATCTGCCATTAACTTCAGAAAGTGCCGGGACTTAGAAGAGACTGAGTTGAGAAGTGAAATCACTGAGTAGAGAATTGATTCTTTTAGCTCAAAACAGGGAAGTCACTAACATACCTATTCAACTAGAAAATGAAAACAAATGTTTAGTTCAAACCCCATTTTTTCCTCTCTGAGAGGGGTAACAAGAGTTCTTTGTCATAGCTATAATCAGTAAGATTTTGTCTACTACTTTAATTTTGAAGATACATTAATTTATAATTGTATTTTGCCTATATTATAGACCTATGTGTTCAACAAAATAATTGCTGATGTCATATCGCTGAATCAAAGACAGAATTAAACAAGTTTGGCTTCAGCTTTTCCCACAGTAGCAATTCAAACCTAGTAGATAATAGCCAAGAAGGTAACTTGCAGAAGACAGAAGGTGGTGCAGAGGACCTGGGAGACACACTGTGCGCATTCCTAGCTCCTCCTTGGGACTAGCTCTATTCTGTTTCCAGAGCTGGAAAGTATTTACTATAAGGATTGCACCAGGGATGCTTTGGAAATGTGTTTTGTACCTTAATTTCATCCAGAAGGTACCCAGATCATGTGTTCTGAAACTGCTCTCAACCAGGAATAAAAACAGCGAAAGCAGGGATAATCAGCAAATTTGTTTCAAAAGTCCAAAAAAAGGGTGCACTTTGACTGATCTAAAAAAAAAAAATAAAAAATTGACCGCAAGATCTAACAAAATGAAATCAGTTGGATAGTCCTGAACCACTTCCTAAAATTGCATTCCTCAATTTGAGTAAACTGTGTTTGGAAAGTACCTTAATAATTATTGGTATCTTATAAATTGACTCTCAGCGAGACTCCTCCATCAGCACGTCAGATTGTGCTCTGCTCCAAAGTGCTGAATGTGCCATTCTGATGGGGAAACGTGACAGCTGAATGCCTCCTTGCTATGTGATGTTACTGGCAGCTTTTGATAAGCTCCTGCATGAACCAAACGTGTCATAGCTTTGTGTTCACCTGTGTACTTGCCACAGAGTATGTCATTTCCATTTTTCTCATTTGGATAGGCATTTTTTGTTGTATTTGTTATGCTGCATATATTTTAAAGGTATTAAAAAGAATAAAATGACAACATACTTATCTGCAGAACCTTTGTTTCCAGTAAAGATGGCACATTACTTTTTATACACTATGGTTTATACACTGAGTATGTGGTGTCTGTGGTCTTTACAGATATCAGAACAGTTTACAACAAAATAATGTGACACTTCACAGGCCTACAGATCTAAAGGAAGAATATTTTGGTGTGAGAATGAATAAAGATTCCAGCCATCGCTCTTGAACCAGGCTTGTTTTCAGCTGAGTAATAGAGATTGAATAGTGGAATTGCATTCTAAAACATTATCATTTACCTAGTAACAAAGTTTGGGTTGCTTTTTTGGCGTTTGTTTTTGTGGTTTTTTTTTTTTTAAATCTCTTCCTACTTTGTGGGCAGCCATGTCTCAGATTTGTATTCTATTTTGGGTTCGGTTTCAGTCCTATATTACAATTCATTTCATTTACATATTCTGCATAAGTTTTATAATGAGATCTCATCCAAAAAAGAACAAAATTGTGGCTGAAGTACCACTGTTGTGACAAAATACGAAATTCATAACAAATGCTCTCTGCAACATACAGTTCCACTATTTCACAGTCCAGTAGCTTTAACCACATTGCCCAAACTGTATGTCAGATACACCAGGACCTTCATATTCCAGTGTATTAGAGGCTAGTGAAAAGTTTTGTTGACTTTGGTGAAAATGGAATTTAGCCCCATGCAAAAAGGTTTTATAGCCACTTGACAAAAATCGAGCATTTTACAAACATTAGCTAGAATTTTTTAAAGATGTCGTCTCTGTCTTTTTCATTATTTTGCTTATGTCCCATTTTCTATGCTCAGTCTGCTTACCTGTAAACAGACTGTAAAACCTCACTTACCTCAGAGACACAATGTAAGGGTTAATTAAAGTTTCTATGATGCTTTGAAATCTATAATGAAAGCCACTGTAGAGGGTGGAATTTCTTTATCACTATTGCCATCGTTACTACTTACAGTTAGCACTACAATAGTTTGCACTATTTTTTCTCTTCGCCTCTAAGAGGTCTTGATCCCTCTTAAACAAATAAACAAACAAACAAACAAGCCAACCAACCTAAAAATCACATACCAATTATGTGAGCAACATGTATATTTAGTGGCTTTTCACCCTACTCATGTGGCTTTTCATCAATTTGCCACAGGGAAACATCTGTTGCTAGATCTCACCTCTCTTGCCTCTTCCCCAATCTTTCTGATTTTCAGGCTTCTGTATCCTCCAATAGTATTCTTTATTTCATTTGTTTCTTTATGATTTAATTTCTAATGTCTTGCATGCACTTCCTTTTCTCACTTGCTCATTTTTATTAGATTTTTCATTTTGCTGTCATTTTGTCACTGTTTTCACCAGCCATCTGGCCTGCTAATTTTCCTTTGACTTTTAGTACTTTCCTCATCATTGCCTCATGTACATTGGAAAGAAGTGATTACTTCCTGCTGTCAGGCTTGGGGATTTTTTTGGAGGTTTGGGTTTTGGTTTTGTTTTTTTTTTCACCAAGAGTACTTTTTTCTTTCTCTTACTGGACTTTTCTCTATGTAGTTGAAGTCACCAGGAAGAAAACAACCATGTTTTCATAAAAGTTCATCAATTTTACAATTAAAAGCAGGAAAATGTAGGGCAGAAAGGATGGTAAAGGGTGTGTTTTACCTCAACTAAAGCTGATGTTCAGTACTCCTGGAAATCAATCTTCAGCTAATTCAAAGTGAGCTTCCAAATCTCAAGGAAGTAACATATCAATCTGCCCATATCCCAGTATGTTGTTTGCTTTTATTAACAATGAGGACCCTGGTTGATTTCCTAGGGCTATTTGGACATTTTCCCACCAAGCTAACATGGTTCTAGGTGAGGAATTTCTACTTACTGAGAGATGACACCCCTGGTCCCTTCTATATGTAGGTACATGTGTCAGGCCAGGGACAGAAGTCCAATGGCTATTGCTGAGCTAAAAAATATTTATACATTTTGTGTGAAAGGAATGAAAATCAATGAACTAGTGCTCCTTCATGGATGCAGTACCCTGTGCTGAACAACACTAAACTTTACTTTTTTTAGAAAAATTGATTAAACTTTCTCACCTGGAATTATGGTTTGTAGCTAGCTATGCTGATTCCAAGTGGTTAAGCACATTTTCCATAGCAATAAAAGCAAGGGGTTGGGGTATCCTTTTGGTTTGGTTTTTTTTTTTTTTTTTTTTGTAATAATGAGCAAGCTCTGTTAATGCAAGCAAGCCATTAGGACTCACACTTGTTCTGGCAAAACACATAGTCGTGATGCTCTGATTGAACTACTAAATGCATTTAACAGGCTTATTTGCTCCATCACTCTGCTGTGCTGACTGCAGCTGTACAACAATCTCTGGCCAGAGATGGCCCATGGCTTGGAACATGAAAAGCTTGTCTTGGCTTGGAAAAGTATGTCACTTTTCCTTTTGTCATAGTTTACAATCCCTTTCTTCACTTCAACATGTAGTCCAATTTGTTAGGAAATAGTCACAGGAAATACTCCTTGAAACACCAGCAAAGTGTTCTCAAGCCCTTTACCTTTTCTTTGGGGAGCAGCTTGATGGGGAGGCAGAGAAGAGAGAAATATTTGCTTCTAACCAGTAGTGGGTACTCCTGTCCTATAATGAGTATGGGAGTACTTACTATAGCTGAAGAGATCAGAACTGGCTTATCAAATTGAACCTGTGTTGCATCTCATGAATGGGTAGTTCTGCTTCAGAATTAAGAAAAGTTAAGTAAACAAGGGGTAGGAAACAGTTCCTTTCTCTAAGCATCCTTTCACTTTAAAATCCAGCATACTGATTCGTTATTGATATCTGTGTGATTCCTGGGACAGACAAAGACAGACACTACGTCTTTAACCAGAGCAGATCTTGGGAAGCAGGGACAGAGTGAACCAGGACACAGTTGTTGGCTGGCCAAAGTTTTTAGGTTGTGTTACTGAAACTACAATTCAGCATTTACCTTGGCATTAAAACCTTGTTCCTGAGGCATTACTGTGGTTTGAATGTCACTGTATGACCTGGCAAACCCACCTCAGTATTTGTCAGAAGGATGTAACTGGTGTTCAAAAGCTGTTGTAATGATTCTGAACAGCATCTCACACTTTTACCACTGGTGTTTGTAAGAAGGCACAGTTCCAGTCGCTCCTAACTTCAATATCACTGCCTGCAAAATGCATTGTTGCTACTCTAAATATTACAACAGTATATGTGAAATCGCCTCACATGCCAGAGGCTATTTGATTGTTTTCTGACTGTGTGAAGATTAGCATTGTTTGGTGGGACAGCTCTTTGCTGTTAAGGTCTTTGAAGATGGAATTGTTTTTATCTTGGGAGTATCCCATGACCAACATAGATCCTCTCATGAGAGCTGTCTCTCCTCAGCAATTTCCTTACTGCTCACTTCTTTTAAAGAAGTCAAAAAGTTATTTGCTTTTTGTCAAATGTCTAAATAGCTGATTCAATCACTACATTAAAGTGACACAGGAAAATATAAATAAATCAAACACTAATGTAACCGTAGGGGGCAAGAATGCTATTCATAGTGTGAACAGAAACATCTTTGGCACAGCAGTGAACTACTTTTGGAGATTACATTATATATATCATGAGCAAGAATGTCTGTAATGTTTTCTTTATTCAGATTTTACTGATTTCTGCAGCATTGACATTGGAACTAGGACTGATACTGTCACACTCCTGTTTTTTATCAGTATTTGGAAATAATCTAGTACTTTTTGTGTATTAGTGAAATTTTAATACAAATGAATTATGATTATATGCAATTTCTTTCTAAAATTTGAAAAGATATTTGTTTCCTGCAGCTGTGAATCATTCAATACAATCTTTTATTGACGTATTTTTTAACTAAATATGTATGGCTCTGAAGGATATTTTTCCTTTAGGGTAAATTTCCTTAAATGATAGACATATTCCTCCTAGGAAAGTAATACAACTGCGCATTAGACACTGCCACTGTAACTAAAGCTTGTTACTCTTTATATTGTCACCTTGTTCCCACATCTCAGTATATCCAAGAATGTTTAAATTAACTTGCTGTCTTTTAATTTTTTTTGTATGATGTCATTTCTGATGATCTTAATGCTTAGAGGAAACCACACAAAGAGGGAATATCTGTAGCAAAGACAGGTAAATGAATGATGACTTAACTTTTTGTATAATTTTCTTCATCTTAGCACTTTTGAATCTGGGTTGGCTGTTTTAAAAAAGGAGATACTCTCTCAGGTTTTGGGGGCAGTGGCATTTGTTTGAGTGTTTGGTGGTTGTTTTTTTCTTTCTTACTATTTGTCCCTCCTTTATTTTGCAGTAGACTTGAGGTAAGGAAATAGCAAAGGGAGAAGAATATGTGTTGAGCACTTCAGCTGCCTGACTGGTGAGCCATCTGTACACGAGGCATCTCACATGTCTTGGTCTCACAGTTGGCTGCAACCCTTCCTTGAGTTGGAGGGAGGGATGGAACTGCTGAAGCCTGCTGATAGTCAGGGGACACGTATCTGAGGCCAGGATTAGGCACATTTCAAGAGAACCACTGGCAAAGAGCAGTCCAAGCTCAATCTCTGTGTGCAATGTAGGACAGTTTGGTCAAAATCAGAATGTGGGAAGACTAATACCTTACAATACAATGTCAGCTGCTTCATATGTTAAGGAAATAAGTTTTCTATGTAGCCTGTGACTGGATTAAACCCTGTGTGTCTGGATTTGCCATTTATATTAGGAATTTTGATAGATGGAGCTCAGAAAGAGGTGAAATACTACAGAACAGACTTATATCTAATATGCAATTGGTGTAAAAGGTCTGAAAAGGTTGGTGGCAAGTGTGCAGACAGACCACTAAAAGCTGGATGGCTGCTTCCATTAGTCCAGTGGCTGCCAAATTCCTACATTATAAAATGAAAGATCTCACCTTTGAAAGTCCATTTATCAGGTCTGAATAATGACAAGATGATTTGTGCCACTGACGCACTCATAGTGTTCTCAAAGACCCATTTGGAGATTTAAACAAAATATTCTTTTGTTTTTCACTGAGCTAAACTCCTTTTGATACTTCCTTCCTATGGAAACCTTTAAGCAAGGATGAATAGTACCTGCTTATAAGAAAGGCCACATTTCTAGATTTATGTCCTGCTTGAATATGAGGATCATATGAATCACATAAAGAATCAAAAGATGGTAAATACTGTTCATTCTAAGATTCAGTATTTGTTCAGCAATTTAAGTATGAATAAGGAAATTGGATAAGCATCTCTAATAATACTGATTTTTTTGCTGAATGTTCAAACAATATGAAGGATCTTGCTGAAATGACTTAATTGTTCAGGTCATTTTAACAAGATTTAATAATTAGCAGACCTAAGGTCTGCTAACTATTGATATGAAGTAGAACTCAGGTTCCTGAACTGCCTTGCAGTGCTGGCATGTCTGACCTTAGTTGTGCATGACCTAAAAATATAATTTCCGTGTATTTTCCTAACATTTGGCATCAATTCTGCAAGTAAAAACATGAATAGCTCTACACAAGTTCTCCACTGGCTTTCTGCAGTTTTATTTCTGTAGAAATTTTGTGCTAGCATTTAAATGCCTGCTGAAACAGCTATGTGATTCCAATTCAAGTTCACTGTAGTTTTTCTATTTTTAAGTATATAGTTCAGTAGTCTGAGAATAACATGACTATACCGATGAGAGAATCAGAACGCATCTATCCTGTGAGAAAGAAAATTTTTTTCCTTCAATCTATATAATTACATTTTCATTTCCAGGCTCATCTCTCTGATTAATAACCAAAACATTGATCTACAAAGAAAAATAATTTTAAACCACAGCAAAAAATAGTTTTGGATACAATCATGAAATGGGATGTGTTTTGAAACTTTTAAAGTCATGGTTTTTTTAAACAGAAGTTCATCTATTTTTAGATGTCATAACATGATATTTTGAATTTCCAGTTCGGCAAGGAGTGATTCATTTAATTAAAAAGTTAGTTTAGTTACCATTATTCATATTAAGGTTTATACTTTTTTTTTTTAAGTCACCTTGAAATTTGTTTAGCTAGTTCACTCATAAGACACTTATATTTGTTAGTGTATATGCAGAATTAGATGAAAAAAAAATAGTACTATTTATGCAGTTGTCCCATCCTTCTATGTACAGGTGGATCTGCTGTACTTAGTATAATGTCTATAGTTATGCTGTCCAAAGCTTTCCTCAGTAATATTCTTGCAGTCACTTGTAAATTTGTCTTTTCTATTAGCAAGTTTGTCATTTTCTACTCTGAGTATTTGTTGGTAATTTAAAAATTCAATTATTTAATGCAATAATATTTATCTTTTTATGCACAATGAAAGCATACAAAATAATTTGCAATCATTTAATGTGCTTCATTTTGCTATTTTAACATCATTTTATATACTTCTGTGTATTATTTGTCATCTTCTTTTCCTTTCCTAATGAGAAAGTATATGAAGTACAGTAGCTTTTCTGTTTTTCAACTCTGTTTCTTTTGCCAGTGTTTCATACATATTGATCTAAATGTTTAATGGTAAAGGTATCACATGACAATGTGTCTGCCACATCCAGGTCCTTACAAATAAAACCCTGAGCTTTGGAAAGATGCTTGAAAGAGCATCAACATAGTCATATAATTTTTCATACTGGAAGCCAAAAGGAAAACAAGCTGCCTTAACCTGTCTCAAAATATTACCACTGAAATACTTTATCATTTTTTAAAAATAAGTATTTTAAATACTTTAAGTATTTACAATGCTGCCTTGATTCATGGGTTATATGTTTGGACAGAACTAGCAGCCACATGTTCTCTCCCTGCAAAATGCAATTGTTTATTTTAGCCCCAAATAGGACAACCTACTTGTTTCGTGTGTCAAGACTACAGCCTTCCTTTTATTTGCAATGGGTTTCACTACACTCAGGTACAATAGGTAAAAGGCAACAGGTAATAAACATTGAGCCATTAGTATAGCCATCTTTAGGATCAGCTTCACAACTGTCTCTTGCAGTCAGGTATGTTTGGAGTCTCAGAACTGAAGAGTAAGCAAAGGGTGTATCATCACAGAAATGTTCTGATATTAGATTATTTGTCTACAAGCAAAGAAGATAAAAATGTATGTCTTTTCTATATTCTACAGTAACTTTATGGTTAGATAAACTTTTTGTTGTCTTTTTCTGGAGTTCAGTGTTCTCTCTTACTGATGATTTTTGCCTCTGTTTGGAAACTAAGACAAATTACAGACCTGCCTGGGTTTCATGCTGTGCTCTATACTTTCTGCAGATGATAGACAAAATTTCCTTTTTTCCCCTTTCCCCATGATGTTGTGCTAAATGTCACTGCTCAGCTGTTTTATGTTCCCCGTCAGCAAACCAACTCAGTATCTTTGTGGCTCAGTTATGTCTGCCAAGCCCAGAACCAGGCTGGAGAAGGTGCAGCTGTAGCATCCCAAGAACAGTAGTAGAAGAAATGCATTTGTAGGACAGTCTTCTCAGAGCTCTGGGATGGAAAAACTGAAGGCAAAGGAAAATCTAGCCTAAAAAAACATTGACATGTGACAGAAATAATAATTTCTACAACAACAAAAAAAATTCATTTCGGCCATTCTTAGCAGTGCTCTAAATTGCCAACAGACCCGTAAAACGTATTGTTTGTTTGGCTAAGGAGAGTTCTGAGATGGATGTGGGGGGGGGGGGGGGGGGGGGAAGGGAAGAAGGAAAGAAAGTAAGAAAAATTAAATCCAGGCTTTTAAGTAAATGTTCAGGGCATTAATTACTGCTACCTTTGTTACCATAATAATTAAGAGGTCCATAGAACACTGGTGTGTCCTCTCTAATCATGAATGTGACTAGACTAACGTTGCATTGCTAAGTGACAGTTTTTGAGATTTGCGTTCAGTTTCTTAAATTTTCCCTTAGTTTGGCAGCCTCAAGGTTTTCTCAACTATTTCAATATTGATAAATGCTCTGTCAAGATGCAGGAAATGTCATTTTGGTATTAGCACTGGAAGATCAATCATGACAGAAATAAGTGTGTTCTGTGAACAGCATTAACAACAAGAAGGTCCAACTCATTTAATTAGTTGTTATTTCCCTAAAGCTTTAAATGTGTGAAACGTTCTATAAGCAGTGCAATATTTTATTATCACTTTGCACAAGGTCCTAGCTAGGCATAATGAGGGAAATTTGGCTTTTCTCACAGGAAATTGGACCAAAAAATTGCTGTCGACCAGGAATCCTGGGAATTGAGCAGCTAAAGGGATTAGAAAACTCTAAGTTTGACAACTTTTACTGTGGAACAACAGAGATATTTTTTAAAAGAGTTTGGCTCTAAATTCATTAAAATTGTTAATACAGGAAACAATTAAGAGCCAGTAGAAGGAATTGGGCAAACAAAGACATTAATCAAGGGTTCTTCAAAATGAAAAATCTCTTTAGAAATTATTTGAAATATCATGTGGCAGCAGAGTGAAATCTCAAATTGTTCTCAAAAGTACTGCAGAATAACAAAACTCCAGATGGAAGAAGGCTTGAAACATTGCATTAATTAGGGCTAGCAAATCATGCATTCTTTTGAGATATACTATATTATCTTGGATTACAGTGTACATTACATTGTAAACTGTGTCTCTGAGAATATTTACACGTAATCATAACTATGAGCTTGGCTATATAAATATTGAAAAACTCAAGCCTAGCATTACATTTCCTCCTTTGAAAACACGTAAGTGAAATGTTGTAAAAAATAGCCCATCTTCTTTTTTTTTTTTTTTTTCTTCCCTTCTGATGAAGCTTTTCTTATGAATAATTCACAATATTTTCCAGAGAGATGGAGAATGAGGATCATTCATGGGATTGTAAATGCGTACATTTCCTTTCTCTAATCAGCTTGGGACACTGAAGCAGAATGATGAGGTTGGCTTAGGATCCCCTTTTGTGTCATAGATATTAAGCAAATCACTTCTACTCAATATCCCAGTTTGTATTCTGTGACTTGGGGAAAAAGAAATGTGTTCTGAATTTTCAGCTTGGCTTTACTAAACAATGCCCTTATGCCATTTAACAGAATCAGTGAGACTCAATCACTGAATCATTTCAGCCAATTTTCATTGAAGAATATGCAGTGTGTTCTGAGCTTTGGTTTTATACTTTATTTTTTCTGTTACTTAAGAAATGATGCAATGTTCCCACACATTTTTATTTTTTTCGTCCCTTCATGGTATGTCAATTTCTAGTAACATTGTTATTCTCTCTTGTTATGACGTTGCTGAATTACATCTCTCTAGTCTTAAGGAATTCATTCACAAATGGTACTTTTAAACTAATCCTCTACCTTGGAAGGAAATAAGCACTGTATTTTTCAGTATTAGTCATATTTTATTACTACTTTTTTTTTTAATAGATATTAAAAATAGTACGGCTTCCAGAAATAAATCAGAATTATCTTTATTGTTTTCAATGCTCCCAGAAGATATGCATTCTGAACATCAAAGAAAGGATAATCAGTAAGCCACAGTTACATGATTAATGCTATCACAGAGGTCTAAAGAAAAAAAGGCCAATTTGTCATCATAGCTTATCTTCAGGAATGCTGACTTGATTTGATTGTTGTAACCTTAATAATTTGCCAAGAGATTAAGACCCAAGATTCTGCTGTTATATCTGAAAGTGGGAATGAGCCTGTCCATTCCATATGCATTTTGAAAAATGAACCCTTGTGTATGTCCCTGCCAACAAAGATATGTATTTCATTGTGAATTATTGGTGTTTTGTTTTGCTGATTTTTGTGTCACACTACTGTTTTTCCTAGCAACACTCACCAAGCTTAAAGGATTTTATTGCAGGGAGTTACTTGCAAGACTCACTAAATGCTTTCCACCTTTAATTTAAGCGTATTTTAATAGAATGTTGGAGTCTCAGAATGCAGAATTGTATTTTTCAAGAATATGTCATGTCATTTGCGGAGAACAGGTGAAATGTATAAACTGGAGACTAACTGAGCATATTTGGGAAATGAAGGGTCAAAAAACTATACAAATAGCCAAGAAAAAGTGAGGAGTCCTACAGTTACGATGGTAAGGAACTTCAAGACTGAAGTGAGGTGCATAAACCTTTACTCTTCTGGTCTCACTTTTGTAATTGCTTTCAATTTGCTTTATTTAAAAACTAAAAGTAATAAAAACTGAACAACTTGTTTTCATTCAGTAATTCATTTTCTTAATTTCAAAACCTCTCCAGTCCTTTGGAGCAGTTGTTTATAAAAGGAAAAGTCTGGTCTGAATCTCCTTAAAGTAATTTCGAGTGCAGTGTTGTTTCAGGCAGCAAGGTAGTGGGAAAGGCTGATTTTATATGTGGGAAAATGCAAGAGCCTCAAATACGAGGAACTGAAAAAAGACAAGGAAATGCCATAGGAGGATAATGAGTAAAATGAGAGTAAGTGAGGCATGTGCTTGTTTCAGTGAAGTCAAAGGGTGCAATATGAGGTGCAGCCATTGCATTAATCCTTAATTTAAAGTGTGGCTGTTGCTACTCTGCATCCCCAGTAGCACCAGAGATCAGGTGTATCAATTCCATTTATGTGGAATGACATTTGGAAGACAGAGAGCCTTGTAGCAGTGCAGTAGGGGTAAGGGAGCTCACACAGAAACTCACTGTCCGATTAACAGTGTTACAAGTCAGTACATTATTTTATCTCTAAAAACACAGTTTAATGCTGTTCCCAGCTCAAGGTTTTTGCTTGTGGCTACAAGTGACGGTAAAATGGAATAGCCATCTTTTAAAATATTTGTTTTAAAAATGAGTAGTAGATATTGTCCAAGAATTTCCCAAGATACACTTAAAAAAAAAACCAAACCAAACCAAACAAACAAACAAATAAATAAATTTAAATAATAAAAAGAAATTCTTGGAACTATGTTTCATTAATCAGAAGATAAGTAAGAAATTATATGGGCAAGTCAAGATGTAGTGCATTAGAATTATCAATGAATAAATGTAATGAACAGATTTATCAAAATCTGGAAAGGTCCTGTACTGAGTAAAAACTATAATGGGACAATTATTATTAATACTGGGTGAGTGTAACATCCGTCTTTACAAGGGCAATGCTACAGATAAAAATTGAAAATTGTATGAACAGCAGATTATTAGTCTGAATATGAAATAAACATTGGAAAAGCAATTCTGAAAGGCTGTTGTTCAATTACTTTGTTGATTAGGATCTAGAAGACTAACTGATCAACAGCACAGTATATGCTCTGAAAACTCTCTTGCAATGTTTAGGAAGCGAGGACAGCTCAAACATATGATTTTAAACAATGATATTTATACCTCAGTTCATCTTAAATACAATTTGTAGCTGTATAGAATTACCTAATCTCCATCTGCTCCTTCAAAAGCAAAAAAAAATTATGAGGATACCAGACATGCAAACTATTCCTTAATAGTATCTATTTGTAACCATGAAAGAGAAAGCACCAGAAATAGTATAAAAAATCTTACACAGCCTACACTACAAAAGCCCTCATGGAAATCCTAGGTATGAATCAGAAGAAAAATCATCATTTATCAATTACATATTAAAACAGTTAATTGCAATAAATACAAGAAGAAAACGACTTACATTTTATTAAATTGCCCTAGTCATGATCAAATGCACAGTTACGAGTTATAAACAGTGGATACAGACCGCGCTTTCAAGGCCAGATAAAAGTTTGACAAAAGAGGAAAGGCTGACAGTTAATAATGCTACAGATTTATCTTTGAGAAGAAAGAAAGACACTAATGATGGAAACCTGGAAAGGATGTGTAGAGAAATGAGAAAGGTGAAGAATGAAATATGTGGATAATGGATTTTATTACAACTGTCCAGAAAATCTGGAGACTGCATAAGGACTCTCAGATGGGATTTTTTATCTCTGACCTGCACATCTATCATCTGTTATGTATTGTGTATTTGCTGGGGATGATCTTGTGTTTAGCCTAGCTGACCCCAGAGCAAAATTTATTGGTTATCTATTCAAGTTCCTTTTTATAAATCGTCTAATCATTAGTTCAGTTGTTAGAAATATTGATGCATCTTCTGATCCTGGACTGAATTTGGGGATCTTGTGCATAATGCGTTTGAAGATTTTTTCTCCTTTTCTGGAATATAGCTTGTTTGCAGGAGGAAGTTGTTGGTTTTATTCCTGGGGTTTGCTTGATAGTTTATTTCCATTGGTTTTTTGAGTTCCAATTTACAAAAAAAATAGTAAAGATATTAGTACACTACCTGATCTTTCCCATAAATAACTGAAATTACAGACATTAATTTACAAACATTTAGCCCTAACAAAATGCAGTGATCACATGCAGGTATGATTTTTTTCCTCCTAAGCGTAACGCAGCCCAAAATCTGATTGATTTACACTAATTAATGCTTATTTGGGATTTTTAGACTGTCGAACAAGATTTCCTACTTTTGCTGACTGAATTCCGAGTAATTACAGAGGTATAAACTACTGTCTGTTGAAAATAAACTTCTTGTGTTGAATAGTTCCTAGAATGTATAATAACGTTTCCAATGGACAGGTATATTATGGAAGAAAAGACAAAAGTCAAATGGAGTGTAGCCTTTCCCCACTGCTATTACTGCCTGGTGTGACTTGCAGTTCTTTTCATGGTGTGGGAGAAGGCAAACATTGATCCACTTCGTCCAGCTATGATCCTCTTTGACTTTCCTGGTTACTTTGAGCTCTTTATCTCCTTTTCCTATACCACAAGTTGTTTTCCTAAAAACAGTTGGTAAAAGTTTGAATATTATGCTCATAAATACAAATTAAAGTAGTAACTGTAAATTGTATTTTAACAAAACTTGAAGTTATACAAACCTTTCCAGTGCCAGTTGTTTGTGTGACCCAAAAGAATATTAAAGTCTCACTATACTATTTTGCATTATCCAGTCTTTAAAGCCTAAAATTAGATACATTTTTAAATCCCCAACAAACCACTCCAAAACAAAACACCAAAAGCCAGCTCCTCACCAGTAAACTGGACAGTAGCACTGCATGGTGGCTCAGTCCAATATTTATGTAGGTTTACAGGTTACAACAAATTTCTAGAATAGAATTATGCTTTTTACCACTGCCTCCTTCCCCCTTTTCTTCTTTCTTCTTCCACTCCCTTCCTCCTTGCCTTTCAAGGGAAGGGGAAAAGTTAAAAATATATATCTTAAATGTAACTAGTTTTATTCTATTTTAAATACAAATTTGACTTGAAGATTTTTCTCTCTCATCTTTCATAGATTTATGGTGATTAATAAAGGTCTGTAGAATGACAGTAATAGTGATGGCACTTATTTAGATTTTCTTCCTTTTAAACAGAAGTTTACATCTCACTTGTTTTGTGTATTTATATTGTGATTAGAGTTAGCATTGAGGCCTCAGAACAAACATCAAGATTCCCAATAGTTCAAAACTGTTGAAATCTAATGCTGTGGATACTCTTCAAATTTCTCTCTATCTTTTTCAGAGGTCTCTCTAGGAAGAATTTATGTGTTTAGGAGCTAAAGCAAAAATAGACCCAAAAAACATTCTAGAACTGGATCTGTGATGCAGCGTGTTACTACAGAGTCAAATTCCCACATTTATAATGCCAAGTTATTTTGAGTTTGCAAATGCTATGCCAGAGAAAAATTACGGTATGTTTGGCCTTTAATACTTCACAACTATTCTTCTAGACTTCTTCGCAATGATTAAAAAAGTCTCTCAGTGGAACTTACATTTAATGTTGTCTTTATATACAAGCAAGTAGGAACAAGAATGTTAGCTTTAATGGATTGTTCATTATATGAGTTAAGTGCACAAACCCTTGAAATATGTAAGGAACAACTTAAAGATACGACTGTGATTTTTTCAGTGTACATGCAGACTAAAATCTCATTTTAGCAGTCTTCTTTCTTGTGATGTGCATTTATGTTCCATCACCAGTAATTATAGTCATGTATGTGTGTGAGGGGAGGAAGACAAAATAAAATAAAAACTTCAACCTATTTGTAAATGGAGACAATTCCACCAGAGTCTAGAGAGCTACACAAACTCCCACATCAGTGCAAAAAAAGCCAAACCCACCACCCTACACCTTTTTAATTGAGTACTTGAACTGTCTGTGCTTCCTTTAGTTACATGTAATTCATTTAACCTAGTTATTCCTCAGAATTTAAAATAAAAGACAGAAGAGGGAATTTGTCCTGAAAAGCCTTCCATTTTAGAATACAAATGTGAGCATCGGATTCCTAGATACGATTCTCACTAAAACTTTTATTTCTTACAAGCTACATGTTTAATGGCAAAGAAATCAGTAAAGAAGTACCAGACTTCACCTATTCAGCTGTCTTCTTGTGTTAAGTTCCTGTGTTTTACTTGGTGGTCATTGTGATCTGAGTAATTACAAATAAAAACCATGAACAAAAGAGAAAAAGCAGCCTTGAAAAAGGTATTATGAATGCACTGTGCAAAGACTCCATTGCACATTGAAACACAAACTATAGCAACAACTGTTTCTTTGTCAGTATTTATTTAAAGTTATGTCTACAAATAAGCTGCACTAAGATATCGGAGAAGAAAAAAGAGAGATTTACTATTTGGGCACCATCCATTTACACATATACTATATTAGACTTCCTACAATGTCCAACTCTTTTACTAATGGGAAATTAGCCTTGCCAACCTTGTTATACAGCTTCAAGAGTCTTGATTTCTAGCTGCTGCAAGATGCATAGTTAAAATGATTGTAGTAAATTGGACTTCCATTCACGTTTTTGGAGCTTGATCCCACCTGGAGCCAAACTCTTTCACACTTTAGAAACCCTTCATTAAAGTTCTTTTTATACATTCAGCATGATGCTCTCAGAGTGGTGCCTAGTCCCAGAGCTCTGCCAAGGAGACATAAGAGAATAAGACACAGAAAGCACCTGGCATAAAAAATTAAAAAGAAAAAATAAATTTTACCAGAAGGTCATAGATAAGGAATGAAATGGGTTTACAAAATTCTATAAGTCCTCTTACCTTTTTCATCACACTTCTGTTACATACTTCTGGACCTTCATGTGAACTTCCATCACAGACCACCACAGGAGTACAATCTCTGTTCTCTGAGCTAATTGGACGTGAATCTGCTGTGTACAAGGATTTGATCCCACAAAACCAATGAGAAAAGGCAGTATTCCACATCCAGTATGCCAGTGGAAGAGTGAGGTGTGAATCTGTATTTCTCTAGATAAACCTCAAAATTTCGGCGGTTTTATTTGACATTATTCCCAGTGTCCTGGGTCTCACAGGAATTCTGGTAATCAATCTGCACAGGACTTTATGTGTATTTGAAAATGCTGATAGTTTATTTGAATGATTTGATATTAAATATCTTATTTCAAATAACAGATTTTGGGGAAAAAAAAATGAGGTGGCATAGGAGTGTTGGCTTCCAATTGACTGTGTTTTTGTAAGCACATTTCTAAAACTCAAAACATGAACTGAAGTCTACCAAAAAAATCAGCATGCTTTTAAAGAAAAAAGGCTCTTAACTTTTTGAATCATTTATAATTTTTTCACATTAATATTTCCTCTTTTGTACCAAGCTAGCATGAAAATATTGTTTGTTAATATTTCATTTCTTTGGGATGGTACATAGCCTTTATCAGTTGCATTCACTTAAAGTAATATCTTCCCTTGTACAGCCAGTCAGTTCTGATGCCTGTTTGAGCAGACAGCTCTACCTGGGGAACTCTGTGATCCAACACTACAAATAACTAAGATATATTCCAAATACTATTCTTGTTTCTTGAGATGAAGAGACCCTGGAAGATTACACTTTCACTGGAGATATATATGGGCAAGATTTGTGATCTTGTAGGCGACAATCTTTTTAACAGCGTGTCCAGAGGGGTCATTTGCTGCTTATTGTGAGGAGGTCCATGGCACAGGCTTGGCCTGTCCTAATCCATGCTTTATGAGACAATGTGCAGAGACTTTTCGGGGGGTATCACCAATCACTACAGATACACTGTTTTGAAAAGACTGTACGAGAGATCACTCCCTCCAAGTTCTTCCAAGATTACCCAGCAAGCTTTATGCTCTCTGACGTTAACACTTTAGCACGCGTAATTCACCCTCCCTGTTCAGTGCTACGAAAACATTATTCTGAAGAGCTGCAACACAGCCACTGTCTTATTTCATGCATTTTGAAGAGGACATACACAATATAATACTGTTTTAGGGATAGAAAGACGTTATGCAGGCCTCTATGGAGACACAGTACCAAGCGTTGTATATTGTGGATGATGCCAGTCTATGCCACTTGGTCTTAGGACCAGAGAATAGTTTCAGCCTTGTTGCTTTTAGTAGAACATGTATAGTTTATAAGGCTTGTGAATGCAACAGTGTTAAAAGTTTTAATATCACATGTAAAAATTAATATTTTATTATCTTACATGTAATATTATAAATCATAAAAACCTGTCCACTTTTGGCATTTTGAATGATTGATTGGTACTATCACATACGAGACCTGCTCATAAAGCTGTGGAAGGAGTGCAGGGAATGAAATAGAGGAAAAAGCTTTAAATAAGAGAAGCATTAACCTGAGACAATCTTCTAATAATGTATTTGCTCTGAACAAATGATGGAAGCCAAATCTATTATATCTAGGAGGAGAAACTGGAGAATATAATGAGAACTTGGAGGAGTTATCTGAGAAAAGGTTTTTCTCAAGAAATTTAGATCCCTGGCTCCATATATTAACATGTCTAAATAAGATTTCCTGCAGCTTGTAAAATTAACGTTTTTATGTTAAATGCTCGATATCCATGTTCAACATGCAGTACATGATTTGTTTCTTTTACAAGCTTATTCTAAACTCTGTGTTTCCTATCCTATCTTAATCATTATTTTGACATTTAATAGATGTTTTAATAAGTCCTTACAATATTCATTAGAAAGCATATTTAATTTAAAGCGATAAAGAGGGAATGGGTGGAACTGGTGAATAAAATGTACATTGCTAACATGGAAGTGAGTTGCTGTAAGACAGCTGAAAATACCTATTTTTCAGAGACGTGCTTACAGAGCTTATGGATTGGGAAGTATTTACTGGAAGTTTGTGTGAAGGTTACCATGTACCATGGTAACCAGGTGTACCATGGGTCAATTTTTTTAGAAAAGTAATCTCTGGAAGAGAGCCACCTCCTTCCCATTAGTAACAAAGAAGTGATGCAATACAGGCCACAGATCATGCTATCTCCTAAGGCCCCAAGTGGTACAACTAGAATTCAAATTTCTGTCCCCAAATAAATGCATTGTAAAAAGACATTCTTACATACTAAAAAAAAGCCCAGATTCACGAAAACTCACTAGAAAGGAGATTCTTAAGCCACTAAAGTAGTTTGCCCCATTTAATTAGCTTATGTAACATAGCTAATTAGCTTATGCAGTATAATCAGCTTATGTAATGACAACATTCTGCCTTGCAAAACACATTTATTTCTATTACACTCCCAACAATTTGGTAGTAGCCTAACGGTGAACATAAATTGTTTCTTAATGCATAGAGTATAATTTTTGGCCAATTGAAACTTTCATTAAATATTTTATTTTCCTTATATCATCTGTGTTCATTTCTATGTTTAAGTATAATTAATAATTGACCTATGATAATATACAGAATATGTTAATATACAATAATTATAAGGAAATGTACAAAGATAGAGAAATTCCTTTGCTCTTCTTGCACTTAGCATGTAAACATACAAGGCTGAATTGTCTAAGAAAATAATTTATGTTCCTCTTTATTGTTTCATGCACATTTATAGACTTATAAATTTTGAGATTTTATCAGTTTTTCCTTTTTAAGGTAGTGGATAACATGCTAGTGAAAGATAGCAGGTCAGGAAATCCCTAACTATTCCATACTCTTCCTACCTCTGTCTCTCATTGCATCACTTCATCTTATTTGAAAGGAAGTGCTTAATTTTTCATTTCTTTTTATGCTTCTTGTATTTCAGTTGACTTTATCCCTCTAAGCAACCTGCACTCCTTCCCTCATACCTCCTAGAGGGAGCTCCCATACAGATATAAAGCTGTCACCAGTTTTGCTCTGACACCTGAATCAGGTACTGCTGTTAGCAGATATAGGGTATTATGACTCTTGTGGTCTGGCATTCAGGTATTTCTTCACAGCTGGTTACCTAGATGCTGTCCCAATAAAACAGAGGTCTGAAAGCTTTTTTAAAGAAGAGTTGGAGATACATTTTTAAGCACATCCCTGTAATCTTACATAATCATCTCAGTTGGTATAATGAATTCATGGCTGGAGCTGAGCTTCCCCCTTGTCAGTTCTACATTGCTGAGCTTCTCATTCCCTCTATGTCCTAAAAGGTTGAAGACCTTTCTCATAAGATCTTAGGCTCTGGAAGGCTGTTATAAATTGTCTCTAGAGCCTTCTCTTCTCCAGGCTGAAGGAGATTAGGATTTTTTTAATGTTGGGGATGGAACCAGAAGTATTTAACCAGGCACAAGAAAAGGATAAAGAAATGTCTGTATCTGAAATTCTGTCTCTTGTCTAGAGTTACTGTTGGGATGCACTTAGGAATGCCTTAAAAACTAAAAGCTGATTCTGAAAGTTCACTGTCGATCTACCAACTAGACAGTGTTTTATTTTTAAATGGCTGTGGAGTTATTGCCAACATCTCTGTAATCACCTCGTATGATAGTGGTAACCCAGGAGGTGAAACATCAACTTCTTTGCCATGCTTGTACTGAAGCATTAGGAATTTCAGCATAGCAGGATGGTTTGTTATTCACCCAACCCAGAACATTTTACATAAGGACTTTCTTTCAATATGCTTCACTGTATTGTGAGAAATAAACTGTGACAAAAGTTTCCAAGTTTCTGAGTGAAAGGTATTCATAGGACCAAAAATGTTGCTTGATAAGTTAACTATGCAACCTAGTTTGAAATGAAATGTCAGACACTTAGTATTTAGTCCTAGGAAAAATATTCATTTTTAATGGAGCACTAAGGAGAAGTATTATTAAAAAAATCTAACAGAGAGTGAGCTAGAAAATTACAATTTCATAGGAGACACTGTTTATATTCTAGGCATTTTGGTGATTTTTCAGAAAAGTTCTTTCATGATAGCTGCTGCTAAGTACTTCAGGGGAAAAAAGTTCTTAAAAAAACATTAAAAAAAAAAGTAAAAAAAATCCAGCAAAAGCAGCAAAAATAAAATATCCTGGAAAAAAAGAGAGATGAGGCTTATTATCATGGATGTATCATAGAAGAGATATAATATGCACTAACTTGATATAGGATGAAAAAGCACGTAGACCAAATACAATAAATTTTTCATAACACACTATAGCTATATGTTATAGCTACATTATTTGTTACGAGCTACAATAATCACCCTCCACCCACAGACTTCAAATATTGGTAATGAAATAGGGGCCTTCGCTTGTTTTTGCTTCCTTAATCTCATTAATCACTTGCTGGTGCATCTTTGTAAGCATCCTATGGAGAAGTTATACAGATGTTGTGCCACCCAGTCGGGATCACATAAGAAACCTTAATATAGTGTGCTGCTTGTTGTGCTGAATTCCAGCTCCTTCCAAGGCCTCAGTTCTCTCAGGTGCCTTGCTGCCTCTATTTACTATTTATGGCAGTCTCATTTTCATTGTTCTAAGTCAGTTTGAGGTTAAGCACATGCTTAGAAATCTGGCTCAGTTGAGAACCTAGTAACTGACCTGAAATTGTAAATTTTAAGTGGTATAAATAAGAAATTTGCAATCAGTGTAACAACATCTGCCAGACTTTGTAATAACAAACTCAGTAGGAGCACATTCAGGAGTGGATGATGGCAGCAGAGGAATTACTGAACTTAATTTTTTTTTTTTTATTTTTTATCAAGCTTAATCTACTGGCTTTGTCACCGGGACAGTAGTGCTCATTTACCGACCACCAGGTTATTATTAGATGTTCTTAGTTCTACATAAATTCTGAGCAGAAACTTCTAAATAAATCAGCATTTTAAAGTGTCATAGATGAAAGCAGTTACAATTATTCAGAATACCAGGTTCAATGTGATTTTGAAATCTAGATTTCTGCTTGAAACACACTAAAATATATATTGCATTATTTGATGAATAATTAACCAAAGGCTTAGGTTAAAGTAATAAAACCATACTAGTGCAGAATTTAACAGAAAATCTGGCCTTGCCCTTCCTTTCCCTTCTTGCTCCCACTTTTTTTCACCACCCCTTCACAATTCAGTTGAAAGATTGCTTTTCAAATTATACAGATTTAGCAACAAAGGTCAGAGTATGCGAGTGCAGGTGGATCAGCAAATGGTTACAAGACTGTGCCACAGGTAGTGGTTTGACTATGGAAACCAAGGAACTTGCTTTGAGAAGCCTGGTCTACTAGGGGTTGATGGGGTCCATCTGTCAGAGAAGGGGAAGAACATCTTTGGTCATAGGCTTGCCAAGCTGCTGAAAAGGGCTTAAACTAAGGCTGCCAGGGAAGGGGAACCTTAATCCACCCCAATCCTAGCAGTTTGATGCCAGTAGCATCAATAAATGCTCAGAGACTGGAGAAGGATGACAGATCAGCAGAGAGAACCTGAAGACCAGCACAAAGGAATTCCAGCCACTCCAGCCACTAAGTCAGGTTCATTAGGGGTCCAACCTAAATGCCTTTGTACAAATACATGTAGCATGGGGAATAAACAAGAGGAACTAGAGCCATGTGCACGCCTGCAAAGTATTTGACGCTGTCCTGAACGACATTCTTGTCTCTAAGTCGGAGAAACGTGGATTTGACAGATGGACCACTTGGTAGATTAAGAATTGGCTGAATGGTTGCAGACAATGGCTTGATGTTGAGTGGAGGCCAGTGATAAATGGTGTTCCTCAGAGTTTGGTATCAGGAGTAGCACCATTTAACATCTTTGTTGGTGACATGGACAGTGGGATTGACAATGACATCAAGCTGTGTGTTGTGGTCAATATGCTAGAGAGAAGGAATAGCTGAAGATGAGTGGATTGAGAGTAGCCCTGAGGAGAAGGACTTGGGGTGTTGGTGAATAACAAACTTAATATGACCCAGCAATGTGAGCTCGCTGCTCAGAAAGCCAATTGTACCCTGGGCTGCATCAAAGGAATTGTAGCCAGCAGGTCGAAGGAGGTCATTCTTCCCCTCAACTCAGATCTCATGAGACTCCACCTGAAGTACTGCGTCCAGCTCTAGAGCCCCCAACATAACAAGGGCACAAACCTCTTGGAGAGAGTCCAGAGAAGGGCCATGAAGATGATTGTTGGAACACCTCTCCAATGAGGACAGGCTGTGGGGTTGTTCAGCATGGAGAAGAGAAGGTTACAGGAAGACCTTATGGCAGCCTTCCAGCAACTGAAAGGGGCCTAAAAGAAAGGTAGAGAGAGACTTTTTACAGCTGTGTGTAGGGATAGGAAAAGAAGTAACAATTTCAAACTAAAAGAAGGTAGATGTAGATTAGATGTAAAGACGAAGTTCTTCCCTGTGAGGATGGTGAGACACTTGCACATGTTCCGTGGGGAGGTTGTGAATGCTCCACCCCTGGAAGTGTTCAAGATCAGGTTGGATGGGGCTTTGAGCAACTTGCTCTATTGGGAGATGTCCCTGCCCATGACAAGAGCATTGGAACTAGATGATCTTTAAGGTCCCTTCCAACCCAAACCATTCTATGATCCTATGCATTTAAATGAAAAGATTTTGATGAGGTGAAACTTGAAGTTCTTCAATTAGGTTTCAGCAACAGATTTATTTTACAACGTATTGACATTTCATTGCTAAACTAGTCCTTTTTCTGTCATCATGGAACTGAAAAGGTTAATGAGAACCTGCAATTTGTAGTAGAAAGTTGCTTGAAATACTGATTTTTTTCCTTAAGAGACCCTGTGCTAACCATCAAGGGCTGTGTTTCTAAAGCACATTTGTTGAAGCTGTCTGTGTATGAAGCATGTCTACCAAGGCTGTACCAGCATCAATCATAGCTACAGGTGGAGTGCTCTTAACTCTCTGTAGATGTGTATTAGCAGCAGTGCCACCTGTCAGCAGCTCACCACCTCCCGTTTGCCAGTCCCATTTGTCTCCAAGGGAGTACATTCGTAATTCTGTAGAAAGAGAGATAATTCAGTTGGAAATTACCCTCAAAAGCCTTCTACTTTGAGAGATGCTGCTTCAATGATGAGATAAGGTGGGTTAACCAGGAATGCTGAAAAATAGAAGCAGATAACACTACAAACAAGAAAGAGTGTAAGGTCTGTTTGTGTTCATTTTGTCTATAATCCATACCGATGTTAACGTGAGATATTACGCTACTGGCTAACTTTACATGCTGTATTCAAAATATATAGATTGAGTGTGAGTGGGACATCTAACTCTTCTACAGAAAACCAAGCAGTATAAGAAAACTGGTGTCTTATTTTAAACAGTGATCTTATAGTGAATTAGGAGCTAAAGCAAGCTTTTGAGGATTATGAACCCCATTCAGATGTTCCCATTCTACCAAACTTCTTCAGTTTTAGTCAGACAGTGGCATAGCTGTTAGAAAGAAGGTACCATCAAACAAGTCCAGTGTAGAAACAGCTAGATTTTAAACTCTAAATTTTCTCATATTGTAACATATATTAGTTGTAATATTTGGAATTTGATAATTAGAATAACCACAAAACAGGAGCAGCAGCTGAGTTTCCTGTTGATGATATCACCCAATAAAGTGTTAACTCTACTTTCACTACAATCATTGGGAAGTAAGGGTCTTTCCTGAATAACTGAGGCTGGTTTGATTGTTTGTTTTTGCTCCTTACTGTATCAGAACCTAATAAAGTTCTCTGCACTACGTATGATTACTCAGTCAGAGGAGAGATCAATGGCCGTGATTAGACCAAAGAGATGTTTACTAAACCCAGACCACTGCCTGATTTGAAAATAGCTTTTTCATTATTCTTCTACGACAGCCTATGGTCCTCAGGTTTCATTAGCATAAATCTTTGATGATGTTTATTATCTGTCTATCTATATCTATGTATTGCACAAATGAGGAGTATCTTTTCCTGGGTTAATGATGCACCTGGTTATTTTATTCCAGATTTCAGTACTGGGGACTGAAAGCTGCAAATGGCTGGGAAAATCAAAGAGATTATAATAAAATCCACAGCCATCCAACTCAGTCTTGTGTACACTTCTTAGTTCATCTTGTGGATAAATGCTTGCAGGATCAGGGCCTAAATAATAGCTAGCTTTGTGTTAAAGCTCTCTGTGCTCATGCAGGCTCTCATTAATTTTTCTAACAATTCTGTTCAAAGTGTCACTATTCAACAGATTATGAACTCAGGAATCAGAAGATAAAGTAACATAAACAATAGCAAGGGATTGGTTCCAGGACAAAACATCTCTGTTAGTTTTATGCCTAGTGTACCATTTTAGTTATGAAGACAGAGATTTATATCCAGTTATGACTTTTCAACTTCACTGAGAATCTATTAATAAAACAAAAAACATAATCTATAAACTACAGAGAAAGCATTCCAAAAAACACACATGATGTCACATTTTTATTGTGATTTTCACTCTCTGGTTTCAGAACATTGTACTCTTTTCTTCATACAGCTCCAGATGCCTTGGTAATAATAAGCCTTTGCAAGTCAATCTATCACAGATCATTTACTCACCCTGGAGCAAATGTAAGATAATAAACATGAGTATTGGGTGAAAAGGATATGAAACAGGAGAGAAACACAAGAAACCACTGTATTAATTCCCTTACGATTTGCACAAATATATTGGGAAACAAAGGAAAGATGGAGAGGTTAGAAAGTTGGCAAAAGTTTGGAACTTTGCATTTCTGCCAGTAACAATTTTGAGTGAGAGCAAGGGTTGAGATACAACAAAATAGGGCACTGTCTAAGACACAGAAACACAGAGCACAACCAGTATTTCTTCCTGCTGTCTGTAATTAATATATATTGTACACCTTTTTGAGACTTTTTTCAACTTTGTGGTTGTCTGAAGAAATACTTATATTGTATATTTATTTTCCTAGAAAGTATACTGAATAGGACGGTGATGTTCCATTGGCAAGTATTCTGACATCCCAAATCCACTTCTTTCAGGTCATAGTGTAAACACTTCCCTTGCATAGGTGATCTATGACTCACAAATGCAGCCCTAGAACTTAGAATACACATGGAAGCAAGAACTTTCAGATATGGCTCTTAGTTTAACCTCATTTTTAAATAACTGCAAAATAATATAAAGGTAAGGTCTCTTGTCACATGAAAATTTTTCAGGAAGGATTTCCTAAAAAAAACAAAATCAGTGGTACAATGTCTCAAAGATCCTAGAGTTCTCTAAGTGTGCAAAGTGTCTGAAAGGGAATTTGGACATCATTATTATTTAATTGCATGCACCTAGCTGAGATGTTTCAGAGATGTAGCCACAATAAGTATGCTATATGATCAATGAAAAGACGAGCTTGTCCAGAATGTGATATAAATCTTAGGTGGGCTGAAGGTGTTTACTTGCGTCTGCGGACCACGTAGATATACCAGGGCAATTTCAATCCTAATTTAGGTTCCTCAGTAGGATGTCTAACTTTACATGAGATTAATCAACTCTTTTGTGTCAATCTTCTATTTAACTCTGAACATTTCCTTTTCTGCTTATCTCCTTGTGGATTTTTAAAAAGCAAGCTTGTGGTATTTGTAAAACCCCATACCTGAGCATTGCTCACTTATGGGCACTTAAGGGGACTTTCAGCCTTAAAATTATCAATTTTAAAAGTTCCAGAGGGTCCCCTACTATACTTGAAGAGGGATAGAAATGCAGCAATATGCCACACAGCAGAAGCAGAAAGGCAGGTTCTTTCAGAAAAGCAGTCTTTTCCCATGTGACATGTCTACTCTTTTCTTCTGTTTTGTATTCAGGGAGCCAAAGGCAACTGTATTTCCCATAGGAAAATGAGGTATGGTAAATATGGGAGCAACTCTGATGGCTTCACATTCATGGAACCTAAACTGTCTTTAGGTAGAGGTTTCAGAGCTGCTGTATCTGGGGAAGCAAATTCTGCTAGAAACTCAGATGAAAAACCTGTTTGACAAGCTGAGTATTAGGAAGTACTTTAACTGCTTGTGGATAGTGGCCTAAGAAATACATGAAGTATGTACATACCTATATATGTATATGTTTATCTAGGGAGAAGGTCAGATAAGATCTATTGTTTTCTCGGATTCTTACACCACTAGTAGCAACCAAAAAATCAATAATTTATCTGGAACTGGAGTTCATCAGACAGTTATGAACCTGGGTGTGGCATCACTTGCTCTCCACCTCTATGCTATATTAAATTGTTAGAGCGAAAAGAATTCCCTTGCTGAAAAATAAGGAGTCGAAGAGTGTAACATTGAAAGGGCAAATGTTAAGATCTAGTTCTCTGAGCAGAATTGGTCTTTAAAAGTAACTTAAGAAATACTTTGCCTTTTCTTTTTATTTATTCTTTGTAGTTATTTTCCACATCATCGCATCTAATGTTATGAAGAATTGAAGCACAAAAAGTCTCAGTGATGCTAAACGAGACAGTGACTCATTGGTCATTCAGTGATGGTTTTCATTCAGTGAAAGCCTCAGTGATGAAGTAGAAGAACAAAGATCCATATTTGTCACCCTGGGAAGAAGACAGTCAAAGATGTTTCAGGAAGGTGCATTTTACTAGATTTCAAGTTGAAGTCTGATTCAGGCTTTAATGCTGACTTTAGGTACACTCCTAAGCATGGGGGCAATTAGAATGTATAAAGCTTCTTGAGGCATTGCTGAGGAGTACCTTTAAGGTGATTGAAAAGAGATAACTTCTGCAACACAGCTCTCTTTTATGCTGGAATGAAAGTCAGAGCTTTATTCAGCTTACTAACCCTGGCTAGTTTTACACTGGCAAAGCTTTCTCACCTTAAAGAAACTCTAAGTGCATGGGTTTAGGTGGGATTTAAGTTATCTGGATATAATCTGAATATATAAAAGTATAAAAGAAGGCTTCATGAACCTTTGCTGCACAAGGTCTCTCTTCAGTACTGGTGCACAAGCATGGTGAGGTACTGTAGGACATAATGTCTATTTTCTGTTCTCCCTCCTATGACTAGTGCTAAAGTTCTAAAGATTTTCCCATCAAGATATCATAGGAAAAAAAACCCCAAAACAGCAAGTTGTGAATGCTAACAGGTGGCTAATAATTGACTGCATGTGTGCTGAGGGTGAAAGTCTGAAACTGAAGTTTTGAATAACAGAACACTTATACTTCCTGGCTGTGACCAGGACAGGCTGGTGATAAATTTTGATAACAGACAGGTTAAAAACAAGTGGCACATTCTGTATCCTCCAGGTAAGACAAAGGCATGAGAGGCTCACCAGCTTGAAGGCTCATCACGTTATACTTCTGCACATAGTATAGGTTCTACATAGACCATTAAACTGGGAAGAGTGGAGATTTTGGGGGCCTGGAAAGAAGGTCTGGAGCCCAGGAGAAAAGTTCCCCAAAAGCAGAAAGAACTGGTTTCAGAAATATGGTGAAGTTCCTCACTGGAGATAGGCTTCTGGAAGCAAGGAAACTTCCTAGAGGTGAGGGAGCTGAGCAGAGATCAATGCTGGGGCAGGCAGGGGTCATGACTACTAATGCCGGAGGTGGGCAGTGGTAAGTGATGGCACAGAAGGAACCACATGACTTTCTGTCCAAGCGACCCAGTGAAGCAGAGCAGCCATCTCCCCCTGGAAAGCTGAGAGCAGGTACATGAGACAATGACATGAGATAAACATTGTCGTCTTTGTCATTAAATAAACTCCAGTCAGCCAAACAAGGTGCTAGTATTCAAAGATGCATCAACCTTCATCACCTCAGCAGTTGTTACAGTAAGCACCAGTGCATCAGCAAGACAACAAGGTTCCCTTGTTTGTTTCTTATTCCTTTCAATGGGTCATTTCAGATCCCCTGATGTGTCTGGGAGAAGCACTGTCTTCATAACTGCAGGATGTTATCCTTGGAACTGTCAGACTCTCAATTAATTATTTTAAAGGGTCTGCTACGTTGCTTCCTAAACAAGAAAAAGAAATAATATTTTAGCTATTAAAAAGTGCATCTGAGACCTGATTTGCCTCTGTACTATTCTTTAGGGTGTTTCCTTTCTGGGAGTCCAACAGTCCATAATAAACTTGTCTTTCTCACCCCCCCCAACACATATGCACACACATGCAGAGGTTTTTTTTTCTCTGACTTCATTCCTACAATTTCCCTAATTTATGCTTCTCCATAAAATTAACCACTCAATATTAATACCTTCACTAAGATATTTCAGGATATTAATACCTTCATTAAAATATTTCAGAATAAAGAATGAAATCTGTATGTCACCCTTCTAGTTTCCTTTCTCTCTAAACCCATTTTCTGTGCTCAGTTACATTAAGATGGTGAAGGGGCATAATTTTTAATTTATTTTTTTTTTTTGCAAACCAGCTAAACTGCTGTGGTAGATTTGGGTCTGTCTGTGTGAAATACTCTCTGAGTCCCAGTTCCCTCTTTTCCTGGCAGAGATGACTTCTCAGAAGTCCCTAGCTTTGCAATATCAGTGTGTTGTTAATATCTCTTCTGTAAACTCTTAAGTGAATCTGGCAGTTGGTAGTGATTATTAACCTTGCACTGAACCAGCAATTAATCTGTTCAGGCTGCAGAGGAAGAAGAAAGAGAGAGAGAAAGAAGGAGAGACCACAAACTTGCCTGCTCTGGCTCAGTGATTCTGGTGAATCTGAGTACCCTGATCTGATATTATTTAAACTCATTAGTATTCTCTATCTAATCTGCAGATTTAATTCATTACATAGATCATTTCCCCACAGCCTATACACCCATTTGTAATTTCCATGACATATTTTTCATCTGCATGCTTCAGCCTTGGCAGAGAAAACATGAGGTTAGGAAACAAAACACTTGATAAATACGCATTTAGTGGTGTGTGAAGTAATAACATTCTTCCTGTTATTACTAAACCTTTTTCTGCCCTGCTGTGTTCTGCTGCATCATGCTGGCTGCGGAGTGAAGCAAAATTTGACTCCACATACCTTTAAAATGATCTTATTGCTATTGGCATTTCATTGAACTTTAAGGAAGATGCATCATGACTTCATTGTCATGACAGAAATGAGTAAACACAACTGCATTTTCCAACATTACCAGGCTTACTTTGGGTGGGAAGGCTAGTTCAAAGGTAAGTCCTCTGTGACTGCATCTTCAGCTAGTCTGATGCATTTGTTAGCTGCAGGGTAAATCAGAGATTACAGCACCTAATGCTGAGGGTGCAAACTAATCAAGGTTGTAGGATTGGCTGCATGGAACCAGTGAGCAAAGCGCAAAGCTCTGTCTCCAACTGTCACCAGCACCAGTTGCTCACAGAAGAGCAAAAGGGAAGGACAAGCATAAAGATGATTTTCCTCATTACCATTTTCCAGCAGTCTGTAGCTCTTGGCTTTCCTGATCCAAAGGATCAAGTTTTCTTCCACAAGCTCCCTCAGTTCTGGTCTGAACCTGCACAAATTTTTAGTATCTACAGTATCCTGTGGCTAGTTGTGAAACTTCTACCTATACATTGTGCAAATATTTTTCTTTGTTGTTTCTTTGTTTCAAAAATAGGATTTGCTAGTTTCATTATGGCCCCCAGTTCTTCTTGTAAGACAGAAAGAAAAATGATTCCCTCTTCTCTGACTATATGCCAGTCAAAATATGTATACAATTCCATCAGTCATTTCTTTTCCTAGCTGGAAGACTTAGTCTATTCAATCTTTGCTTGTTCAGAAGCTGTTCTATACCTTTATCTTTCTTGTTGCTGTCTGTGAGCTTTTCCCTATTCTGCTATATTCTTTTTGAGATGAAGGGACCAGAACTGCATATAACATTCAGGATGCTGACACACACTGAAATTATACAGCGGATGAATGTGTAATTACATCCTTTCCTCTCCGCTTACTGCAAGTTTTTCTATCATTCTCTATGCAACTCACCTTGCTCTCTGAAAATAAGCACCATCCAGGGGTAATGATTGAGGTACTCCTAAAGCCATTAGGTACCTCTAGGTCTCACCTTCCTTTATAGGTAGTATATCTTCATAATTTGCCACCGTAACTGCATGGGTAATTGTATTCTGTACATCTTGTGATGGCATTTTGCCTCTTTGCAAGTGTGAGGCACCTTGCAGAATCGTCTTTAGCTATGAGAAGAAACATTTACATTCTTTGATCATCTCATTTCTTCTGATGTCTCCTCACTTGTTGATATATATTATCACATAATCATTTGCCTGATTGGGCTCGACATTTCAGGAGAGATAAAGGAACCGTCTTTGCTTCTAGACTGCTGAGTCCTCTCTTATTATGGTTTTATTTTTTTCCTACTGAGCTGTTTTCTACAGTTTTTACAATGAACTTTTTTGTTTCTAAGCCTCAGAGAGCTCCATCTGCAGTGAAGTCTTCCACTTTACAGGTCTGATGAGAAATCCTCAAAGTTGGTCATTACCTTAAAGATTTACTAGTCATGTTTTATCATATTAAAATTGTACTAAAATATTTAGAAAACAGATAACTGAGGAAGTGGCTTAACAGTTCATTTAAAAACCCAGATTATTTCAGAATAACTTCTTATGGTTAGCTGGCACATTGAGTCTGATTTAATAGTAGAAAAAAAAGCCTCATATGTTTTGTATGTGAAAGACTTGAAGGGAGCAATATTACTTGTAATTTGTCCCATTTCTACATAACACACAAAAAACCCCCAAACCCACCCCACAGCTCCTCTCTCCTGGTGCTAATGACAAGGAGAAATCCCAGTTGGAGGGCCTTTGTTTTGCCTATTTTTCTCACAGATCTGAAGTGGTATCAAGAGAAGTGACAACACCAAAGATATTTGTGCCAAACATTTCAAACAGCAGAAGCCATACTGAATTCTAATGGTTGCTGTAGATCAGTCCCTGTTCCAGGAAAAACTGACAGAGACATACATGCAAACATATATATACATTTACAAACAACTCTCCCACTGACAGTTATAACCCTGAAGTTAATACTTGCTTCTAGACTCATACATGATTGAGTCGGTAACTTCCTAGTTATAAAAAGTGCTCCTCAGTATTATTTGGCCCTTGGGATGCCTGCTCCCTGTTCACTCCTCTTAGTGCTTGCATGAGCCACAGGATCCCAGATTCTCACATTTTTGGCCTGCTTTCCTATCAAAATAAGTCTTATGCAATCATGTGGTTTATTTGCCTGGTTTTTGTCCATTCCAGTTTGTCTTTTTCTCTATCTGTCAGCCTGTTTTCTCTAGAACTACTTGTAAGCCCTTTCACCCATTACAACTGGATTTGAAAGAAGGGTAAAAAGACCATTGTGTCCAAAAATTATTGTTAAGTATGCATAAGAGAATGAAATTAGCACACCTATTAAGAAAAATGTAGAAAGAACTCCAGCATCCTTTCTTCCATTTTGTAGTATACAGAGTGCTAACAAGTGTATGTGTGTTGGCCAATCAATCCACGCAGGTGTAGGTCCATACTGAACCTTTCAGAGTTATTTCTCCTCAGTCGAACATGTCCTAGTAAAGCTCTGGGACTGTAAGAGTACACACATATGTGAAACTAGGTTTCATTATTTTTGCTTCTCATTGAACAGCTTGATAAATGATGTTTTCTATTTCCAGGATGACTTTACTGTTTTCTGCAATGTTTTTTGCATCTGATGAGGATCCATGCACAATTATCTTCACACCAAAATCCTCCTCTTACAGGTTGCCACAAGCGAAAAAAGCCTGATTGTCTACTTGCAATTAACTTCCAAAAGACTTCTAAATCTTGTTTTTTTCAGAGGCTTTATTAGGAAACATCCTGTCTCCATTATTGCTACCTCAGATCACAGTACAAGAGAGATACATTTATGACAGCTGAATGGAAGACACAGAAACATCTCAGAGTAGAATGAATTTTCAGGGAAGGCTAGGATAATTCAAAGTCTGCCCACATCTCCATACACCCTCTCTGACAAATCTTTTCCACCATAATTAGAATGACATTCACAATAGCAGCTACCATTTTCCCTACAATTATAAACAAACAAACCTTCCCCAATTAGTTTCACACGATGACTGGGGGAGCACAGCTAAAGATTCCATTAGGAGCCTTCCTATGCTAATCTAATTAGCCTGGGAAACAGGTATTATGGAACTGGAATCAATAAAAACTCTGAAAAGCTAGATTTACATTTCAGCCACAAAAAAAGGATTATGCAGACATTTCACTGTTCTTTTGCTTACGATTTTCATGAGCAATAAGCAGAACAAACACAATTCGTATCTAGAAGGTCACATGTAAATAAGCATACCATGGCCTGAATATTTGTTGTCATGAAAAAATTAGCAGAATTAATTTATGATCTTTAATGTAATCCATAAACAATTTACACATTGTGTTGATGTTGTTTTGGTGAAGAGAAAATATATTCAACCTCTTAAAACAATTATGGAGCTTTTAACAGCCAAGATTTCTTCAAAATCTGAATGCCACTCCTACCAGTTACATAAGTTTTGATGGAACTTATACACAAGACCATTCTCAGCTGCTGTCAAAGTAGATGGAGCTCGTCTTCATGGCTTTTACATCATGGCTTTTAGTGGAAAAATAGAACAGTATTCTTAAATCAGGGACAGAATTTGCAGAAAGTAGCTCAGTTGTTTTCAAGGACACTCAACCTCTCAAGCTGTGTGTCCCACAGGTTGCAAAGTCCAAGAAATTTCCCTGAACTTTTTAATCTAGAGTGAAATCTGCATTTACTTTACCAACTCCTACAGAAAAAAAAGAGGTAAATCTACATAATGTAATATTTTCTTATAGATGTAGAAGTGCTTTTAGACTACAGTGATGATGAAAGAAAAAGAAAGCAGCACTGGAAAAACAGCACAGCAGTGTAGGTGCTGAAAAGGGTTTGCTACAGTGAAATTTTGTGCCAATGTGCCCTTCATCATCACTTCAGCCACTATAAATTGCTTGTCTGGACAGCAAATCTAGCTTGCTCTGAAGCTTCTGTCCTCCTCTTACCTATTATTTTGCTATGCATCATGTAGCTTCTAGGCAGCTTAATTGTTTCTCCACACTATGTAAACCATTTAACTTCTCTGGCATCCTACAGAAATTAAGCTCGTCATGGACCCAGTAGCCCATATGACAACACTTTTCCACAAGGTACCACAGGGAACCGTATTAGTGGTAAGGCTCAAAGAAAAGAATATATTATCTGTGACACATGGCTGTAAAGGGAACGGAAGAAGAAAGTGACTTGTCAGATTTTACTTGTAGTGGTCCAGTAATAGGGTTACAAATACTGATTCAGAATCTATTGTCAGTAAAAGTGGTAAGGGTTGTCCTCTTTCATTATGGTACAGGCACCCTAAGATGTCTGAAATCCTTATCCTTTGGCCTAAATTGAAATAAAATTAGTTAAACAGTAGAAGAAATGTAAAACAGTAAATCAGAAAGGGAGAGAGGTTCATCTGTTTGTATTCAGTAGAATTTGTTGGTCAGATAATGAACAAATTGAGTGAAAGAAGTAGAATTTCACCCAGCATTTGCTTGCACGCTAGTCTGTTCAGGTTAGCAACTGGTGTTGAATCTGAGTATTCCAAAATGTGATTCAGAACACGATTTTCTCTAAATGTACTTGCCAGAGGTAAATGTAATAATTTATGGAGTGTGCAGAAAATGTTTTCTTCAGCTATTTGTTATTCAGAAAAGGTTTTCCTTTACTCTTACTGTTAAGCTTTTATGTTGGCACTCTTATTAAGGTCAAGCCCTACCAAAATATTACTTCTGGGGTCAAAAGGGTAGTGTAGTCCTTCCCAAGGCTATTACACATTTTGGTGATCAGCTACTAGAGGGCACTTAAGAGAGATCCAGAGCAGTACACCAGACCCTGGAGAATGGAATAACATCTAGTTTTTGACAGCTTCCTGTAGTCATGAACTGGGAGATTTATGAGGTTAGATTTGATCTCTAGTCCTGTCTAAAGCCAGGTATGTTGTATGCTGCATTACTAAACAGGCTACTAGGCAAAGCTAATATAGCTTCTTAAAGGTGAACTTGAAAGGCTACTTTTAAATCTCCAGCTAGCAAGCTAAATCCATTTTAATGCCAGCTGTGAGAATTAGGGAAATGTAATCTCACAAGTCCATTTGATTAAAGCAAACAGCTAAAACAACTCTCTATCTACTTTCTGGGTATGTTTCTTCAGCAGCAATGGAAGCACAAGCATAGAGAGGATGAATTTTCATCTATGGTACTTAAAATTTCTAATATTCTCCTGTGCTGAAAGTAGTCAGGACTCTCTCTTCACCGGGTTCTGTAAGCCCTAGATCAATATGGTCTGACTCTGCATCTTAATCTCGGTAGGAACTTCTAAAACTTTTAGACTCTTTATGTTACGTTATATCCATTTAGACAATGATAAATTAAGACAGAAGTCTAGTAGCTTCCTCATAAAAACTAAGTTTTGAAAGACAAATTGTTAAATGAGACCTTACACTTTTGTATATTATGTACTGTGATGAACGTAAAGAGTAAAATGCATTTGAGTGCTTAAGCTGTATCAAAATCAGCCTCAGTATTTTACAGATGTGATAAAATTGCTGAAGTACCTATGAGCAGTTCCACGTATCTGATTGGAGCATTACTTTGAATGGATGTGCAATTATTTCTAGTGCCCTAGAATTCAGCATCTGCTACCTGCAATCCTAGACCTCAAAGTCTGTGAATAAACCTTATGTCAGTCAAATTGCTTAATAGCTTCATGAAAATGAGGCCTGGAGAATTCCTTGTGCTGAGTTTGCATGGCAAGGTCTTGGTAGCAGGGAGAGCTACAGGGGTGACTTCTTTGAAAAGCTTCTTGAAGTTTCCCCTATGTCTGGTAGAGTTAATGCAGCCGACTCCAAGATGAACCTGCTACTGGCCAACGCCAAGCCAATAAGTGATGGTGGTAGTGCCTCTGTGATAACGTATTTAAGAAGGGAAAATTGTTGGTGTGCAACAGCATCCAGGAGAGAGGATTGAGAATATGTGGGAGAAACACCTCTTCAGACACAAAGGTCAGTGAAGAAAGAGGAGGAGGAGGTGCTCCAGACACCAGAGCAGAGATACCTCTGAAGCCCATGGGGAAGACCATGGTGAGGCAGGCTGTGCCCCTGCAGCCCATGTAGGTTAACAGTGGAGCAGATCTTCACCTACAGCATGCAGAGAACCACACACCAGAGCAGGTGGATGCCCCTGAAGAAGACTACAACTCTATGGGAAGCCCATGCTGGAGCAGGGGAAGAGTGTGAGGAGTCTTCTTCCCATGGAGGAAGAAGTAGCAGAAACAATGTGTAATGAACTGACTGCAACGCCCATCCCCAGTTCCCCTGTGCTACTGATGGGGAGGAGGTACAGAAAATTGAGAGTGAAGTTAAACCTGGGAAGAAGGTAGGGGTGGGAATAAGATGTTTTTCAAGACTTGGTTATCCTACTCTGATTTTATTGGTCATAAATGAAACTAATTTCCCCAAGTCAAGTCTGTTTTCCCATGATGGTCATTGGTGAGCTATCTTTCCCTCATCTTGACCCATGAGCCCTTTGTTATATTTTCTCTCCCCTGTCCAGCTGAGGAGAGGAGTGATAGAGTGGCTTTGGTGGGCACCTGGCATCCAGCCAGGGTCAACCCACTATATCCTTCCCCTTTGTTAAAGGAGACATGGATTTTCTGCTGTTTGAAAAAGAAGAGGAAGTAACTCCAGGAAGAAAGTTTGAAAAGTATATTGCCCTCTGTCATGGTCAGGGCGCAAGCTCCAAAAGGTAGATCCTGTAGTATCTATCCAGAAGGAGGATCTAGGAGGGATGTGCTCACATAGCAGAGTGAGGTACAAGCCATAGTTGTTTACAGCCCCTAACTAGGTGTAGGTTGTAATAAACCTTCATTCTTCCTGAGTAAAACCTTATTTCATGTACTAACCCCACTAAAACCAATGGACAAGCTGGTCTGACTCTTATCAATGCCAAGCAGATTTTCTTTAAATTTTACAATACTTTAATCCATCTTTCTTTAAGTACAGACAAGTTGTTCAGACATTCGCTTAGTATTTTCCTCCTTCTCCCTATTTCTAAATTACGCTGAAATGCTAAAAGGCTTTCTCACCACACTGTTTTATTTACCTGCCTTTAATTGATATCATTTCACAGGAGATATTATCAGCTATGAAGATGATAAATGACTGGATGTCTTTCCAGAAGCTGCTTCAGCAAGCTGTCGTATGTGAGATTTATTCACATGCCTTAAGGTCAGGATTAGTTTTACCATCAAAAAGCAAAACAAAACAGAAGAGTGAGACTTGCTTTACTTAGAACTGGTGCAACTTGTCAAGTATGGTAGTGTGTTGTTACTTGATAATTAGCTCAAGACAAGCTTGTACCTGCTTCAAAGTACATTTTAAATCAGATCACACTGAGGAGTCTTTGGGGATGCATCAGTAACAATTCACTGGAAGAATAGGAAGCTGTGAATGCTTGTTATTCAAGTATTTCCTTTCCTTATGCATGAGTTATATGGAAGCAGCAAGTACATATTCCTTCTTTTTTTTTTCCCTCCCTTTGATGCAGATAAAAACACAAGTCAGCCAAAACATACAGTGATCTAAGAAAAGTGAAGCAAAATCTCTGCAGACTTTAATCCAATTTCTAGGTTACCAAATATCATGATAACAAAAATAATTAATGAGAAAATCCCGATTATGTATATTTCTAAACTGGCATAATCTGGAACTTTGAACAAGAACAAACACAAGAAAAATAATTTAAGGCTTAAATTCAGTCTTTGGGATTTTTGTTGCAAGTTTGTAAAGTGCCTCTTGTGATGGTTTCCTGGTCCATAAATGAGACCATGGGAAAACAAAAAAAACCGTAAGAGTTAGTAAAGTCTTGCTATCATTGACAAATCAAGAAAATACTGAATTCCTATCATATAAACTAAAAGAAAGAAATCATTCTCAGAATTTAAACACTTAGTCCCTTTAAATACAAAGTTTATCATCATCGTTCACTTTGTATTGAAGAACTATAAAATATATTTTTGAAGCTCTATTATTCATCAACAGCTAAAGGGAAAAAAGTGTATATTGTTATATGGTTTATGTTTTTCTTATTGTCACCCTGAAGCAATTTATGTCCTATATATGTCCTATATAAATGGCAGTTTCATCAAATGTTACAATCTGCCTGGTATTTTTGTGTCATTAATGAGAAGTTGCAGTGTGAATTCTGGTAGCTTATACTGACAATCGACTGACACAAGTTTTACTTGGAGGTTAGATTCACTGAAGGATTTGTGACTCTCTGCAGTGTTTGTAGAATCGCACAACCGCAGAGTTATTTTTGTGGTTGGGAGGGGCCTCTGGAATTCATACTGTCCAACCCCTATGTTCAAGCAGGGCCACCCAGAGCTGGTTGCCTCAGACCATGTCCAGCTGGCTTTTGATCTCCAAGGTGGGATACTCTACAACCATTTTGGACAATCTGTACCAGTGCTCAGACACCCTTACAGTGAAAAAGTGTTTCCTGATATTCAGAGGGAACCTCCTGTGTTTCAGCGTGTACCTGTTGCCTCTGGTCCTGTCACTGGGAACCACTGGAAAGAGCCTGATTCTGTCTTTACACCTGCACTTCACGTATTTATATATATTGATATGATTTCCCCTGAGCCTTCTGTTCTCTAGGCTGAATAGCTTTCCCTCATAGGAGAGATGTTCCATTCCTTCATCATCTTTGTAGTCTTTTGCTGGATCCTCTCCACTGTGTCCAAGTAGATGCAGCACTCTGGATGTGACCTCACCAGTGCTAAGTAGAGGGGAAGAATCACTTACCTTGACCTACTGGAAACGTTCCTGCTAATGTTGTGCAGGATACCATTTGCCTTATTTGCCACAAGGGATCATTATTAGTGGCTCATGTTCAGCTTGGTGTGCACCAGGACTCCCAGATCCTTTTCTGCAAAACTGCTTTCCAGCTGGGTGAGATGCAACAAGTCCTGATGCGAGGGATTATTCCTCTCTAAGTGTAGGACTTTGCAATTTCACTTTCTGAACTTCATGAGGTTTCTGTCAGCCCATTTCTCCAGCCTATTGAGGTCCTTCTTGAGGATAGCATAACTCTGGTGTAGCAGCCACTCCTTCCAGTTCTGTAACATAAGCAAACTTGCTAGAAGTCCTCATCCGTTTGTTCTTGATGGTCAGATGGCCTATAACAGATGCCCTCTACAATGTTACCCATATGTATCTGCTGGTATGTCACCCATATCTGTGATGAAGGCCTGTGTTCCTTTTGTTTTCTGAACTCTACAGAAGCTAGCCCTCGGGCATTTTCAGTATTGCTTTGGCAGTCCAAATCAATCTTTCCATACTTTGTTTTATTTTTCTCTAAAATTTTAGGTAGGTTCTTGTGGAATTCTAATGGCTTCGCCTCAAGTTTCAAGATGTGTGACGGTAGTCTATTATAAATGTATTCCACGTAATATCAGTTTTCCTCTCTAAATATCACAACTAAAGTATGGTTTGGTACTTTTGGTCATATTTAGTATTATCAAATTCAGTCACTAAGATGATCAATAATATTTTTTGTCGGTTTTGTTCATCACGGGGTTTGTTCTTTTGAAGTGTAACCAATTGGGAATAGAAAAGGAATGTATTCCCAGATTTGTTTTTTCTAGGGTGTATCATATCTACATTCTGTAGAGTACAAGGCATGATATACTGGGAACCTGGCATGTTTTCACTACAAGGCAAGTGATAAGCAACATTTTCTTTATGGTTATGGCAAAAATCATTATGATATTAATTGGGACTGCATTAAACTGTGATTTCTTTATGTCTGAATTCATGCCAGAGTTAGGTATACAAGGGTAAATAAAGTGCATTTATGCGAAGAATAATGCTTCTGTGAATGCAGTAAAACTTCCATGCAAACAAGGGTAATTTGTGTTTTTAATAGTATTTTAGAAGTATATATATTCATGCTTGGTTGTGGAATACCCAATAAGGTTCAGCAAGTGGTTGGATATGTTATTTTCATAAATTTTATTAAAAAATAAAGTCAGGAAATAATCTTTTTACTTGTATTCCATTGTGAAACAGTGAATTTGTTGTCTTGAAAAATGATCACATTGGTTTTTTACAGGAGGAGGGAGCTGCTACAAAGCTTGAAATGGGAAAGCACTTTATCAGAAGTGATGTTGCATTATCAGCAACTGTTGACCATTGAGCTAATCTATGATAAAAGAGTAAAGAGCTGTAGCACAAAACTGGCTATATCAAGGCTTATGCTCACAAAAAGGGAATAAAAGATGAAAAAGTATGTTATTAAAAAATGGAATAATATGACCTCCCAAACAACATAAGAAATTTCTTTTGACTGACTACAATGCAAAGTAGGGAAAAAAACCGAAGGCAGAAAAAAAGAGAGTAGAAATCTCCTATATAGAAAAATGGCAGTGGGATCAGTAACATCCTTTAAAAAATGTTACAATACATAATTGAATTAAATTAATAATGCACAGATACACTATAGAATATTTGAGCAATACTAATTATTGGAAAGGGTTCCAGGTGTTTGGAACAGACATGAGACTTTAACATATTGTTCTATGAAGAATGTGGAAGAAGAAGATATTGAAAGAAAAACTCTTAAAAGTATAAAAAGGGCAATTTTAGAAACATCAACATCAGAAATAACACAATACAAAATAAATTATAATTAAAGACAAGCAAAACTCTTATGACTGTTTAATGACAATTGATGAAAAATAATTGGGGTTTACAGGCAACTAGAAACATATTCATGGGTCAGATCATGTCTTGTAGTACAAATTCAGAGTCAGGCTAAAGAAAATGTTAGATGCCTGTATGACTCATAACACAACACAGAAAACAGTATTTTTACATTTCCTAAAAGCATGGAACAGGATGTGAGCACTAAGGATTTCAGGTAAAAGTGTAAAAGTAATACTTTACTGAGTAAAGAATATCAGCCACAATGTGCAGCTTTCTTCAGAAAGCCAAACTCTAAAGAAATTTAAAAAACAGTCTGTGTGCTTGGGAACAATGTAACACTAAGTAATAACAAAATACCCACTGAATTACCAGCCAGAAAGAAATAATTTGTCCAACATTAATGCTTCATTCTGTCATTTAGTGATTTCTGTAGTTTCTTCAGAAGTGAAAGTGAAATTAAAGGGAAGGAAACGTATTGTACTACTTCTTCGTATTTACAATATATTAAGTCCTACCTACCTTTAATAATCGTATGGAGACTAACTATGCTGCAGCCATAGTAGAGGACAGTCAATATGTAGCCTGATAAGACCCACATACAATTTTAACATGATGCAAATATTTCTGTCTCAGTAGTCTCCTCTAAAAACATGGAAATAAAATTTGAATTTATCTGTTTTGAAGCAGTACAAAAGACCTAATGAATGTGTGATAGTGAATTAGCATTGAATTCATGCAAAAAAAAGCACACTTTCCCTAGTATTCTTAAATATGAGCAAAGGAAATAACATGATATTTTAAATGATCTTTGAGGAGACCTGATATTTGCAAAATTCCTCGGGTGGAGTGAATTGGCATGCCCTGAACCTCTTGTGGACGAGATATTTAAAATTAACAAAATTTGCATCCGTGTGTGCCTGTAAGAGTATAAAAAGTTCTTTTGGTAAGTTAAACAAAATCAACATTCAGACATCTCAATGACATTATTGGAACATCTTGAAAAACTATACCTTTAATGAAGGAGGAAATTAAGGAAAGGGATGGACGAGGAAACCTTTTTTAAATCTAGAAATAACTTGCCAGTGGATGAGAAGAAGCTTCTTTAGGTGAATATTCAGAAGTGAGGAGTAATTTCTTCGACAAAAACAGGTTGTGATGTAATAATGACTCTACAGAATAGGTAAGGTAGTATGTTCTTCCGTATATTAAAGGATTTTAAAGCTTCACATAATCCTTCATTCCTACACGTATGATGTGACTGATTTTGTAGTAGCTGATTCTACATACCGAATAACGTCTTTTGGACTAGGGTCTAGCCTCTTTCTTTTACAGTGTGAATTTATCCAAGAGACAGAACAGCAGGATAGGGAAAGCATTAAGAAATTTTGATTTGAGTCAACTACCAAACAAGTGGAGTTGTGTAGAGTTCTGGTATCGTCACAGTTTGAAAGGCACCACTCTTGTATTGGGCTGTAAAAGGGACAGAAACTTGCATTAGACGTTTTCAGTTGATTTTCACATGCCAGTACTGCTATTTCCATAAGGTTCTTTTTGTAGCAATCACTTTAGTTTACATGACAAATGGTCCTAAGTTTGATTTCAGATACAGAAATCAGTCGCTAGTACAGTCAATGTGTTGTATTTGCAACAAAACCTGAAGTGACAGCGATTTAAGCAGGCTTTTAAACTTTATTTCTAGGTTCTCAAAGGGAAAATACATTCTGCTGGAAAAAATAGTATTTCTTTTTCCTGAAAAGATAGCTCTGTTGCTATGGCATGTTGTGCATATATATTATATACTATTATTTTCTTCTCTCTTGATAAACATACTAAATAATCATGGTTTTCTGCTTTTTTATTTTTACTGATCTCTCCCCAAGAAACTTACTGTTATTAACTGCATACTATATACGACAGTTATTAGCTATTCTATGAAATGCTCTTTTTAGTATGTTTTTGTGCAAATTTACTGTACAACATCAACGTTTTAAACCGTAGGTATTTATGTTAAAAGAAGAGATATTCATTTTCCACACATAAAATTCTACACATTTCAAAATTAGATAGTAACAGCAAGTACTGACTACGGTTTTAAACTGAGGGTGCAGGAGACAACGAATGATGGCACCAGGTAAGTATGCTTGTCTAAGAACATCTATGATTCATTGTTCTAACTGGTAATTCCTTATGTAAACAATATATGTGGTGCAAGAAGTGCTGAACTCAAGGAACCTCTATGAAGAAAACCTTCTTCAAAATTGTTTTGTAATCAGATTGGGAAAGGGAAGGGACAAAAGAACATATTCAGCATTTATAAGTGGATGAAAGAAGACAAGAGGGTCTTCAATTTCACAGTATGTAACAGCACCAAATAAGTTGTCATTACACTATGTTGCCATTTTTATCTCTATATAACAATATGGCAACCTTTATTTTAGAGGTGAGAGCTGAGAGGTTGAAAGAAGGAAGTGATGTTTCTTTTTTCTGACAAAACCACATTACCAACTTTCCACTACAAGCTAAAGTGGCACTCTTTTAAATGGAGCAAAACAACTCAAAATATCACATCTCCTTAAGATCTCAGCTAGATCATTATACTTAAATTATACCTCTTTTGGTATTATAGGTGCAGATCTAGGAAAGAAAGAAGTGTCATATCTCATGTGGCAAAGCATCACTTAGCAGAATGAGTAGCTGCAAGTTGGTGTTTATAAGCAGTTTAATTCTGAAGGCCAAGAGTAAATTTAAAAAAAAACCACAAGTTATGTTCCTTATTAATTCGTTAGAGGTGTATGCTGTTTTATTGTAGAGGCAAAAATTGCGAAGCTCCATGACTCAAACTTTGATTTACATAATATGGTAAATCCAGAGCTATCCTGTTAAACAGGATCACGCACATCACCTACATTTATAGAAAAATAGATGTAAATGCAATAACAAAACCACCAAAACCCACAAATACCTTCCTAGACAACTTCACCCTTCAATAAGCAGTGTTATTATTTTCTAAACTAAATTATCATGATTTTGGACATATATTTGTAATAAAGCCTAATTTTTACACACATATTCATGATTTTTTTACTAGCAGGTGGGCTGTGGTGGTTATAAGGGGAGAAAAAGTATTCATAAGCTTAGGATATGAATTGATCTTAAGCAGAGTTTAAATGCTTAGAAGCCAAATTATACTAAACTCCAAAAATCATGCTCAAGTACTTGCATACAGTGAAGCAATTCTTTCAGCTGTCAGGTGTCTACTGTCAAATCTTTACGCTGCAGGAACATGCTAACGCAGGAAGCACTGAACAATGATAGATCAAAGTCATAAGGAATAAAGAAGATTTAGGAATTCCACAGGTGTCAATTTAGGGTCTTAACAGATATAAAAAATATTTTATTTTATGTTAACAGAGTGGTTTCAAATGCAAAATAAATCCAGTTCCGCTACTGGAATGATTTAAGGTTGCGGAAATGCATTTTTATTTATAAGATCCTTGGAGAAATCAGGTCTTTGTAATTTACCTTGTAAGAGTGGAACAGTGAAAGTGAACACCTTTGACCATCATGGTAATGTTGAGCATGGTTTTCTTTAGATCAAGGCTGTCTCCCTAGTCACTTCATTTTCCAGAACATTCTGATTTGGTAATGTGTCACTAGAGGGTGCTGCAAAGTTGTTTTCTAATGCATTATACAGATAACTGAAGTATTTCTTTTAATGTTTGTGGAAAACACAGGTCTAAGCTTTCAGGATATAACCTTTACTGTGTTTATGAAGTACTGATGAACTATCATCAGCTGATAGGCTTCAATGTCATAATCTGCAGAACAGGTAGAGAAATGGTCAAGTTTCACCGGGAGATCCAAATAGTGAGTTACATAAGTTAATAAGCAATCATTTGTTTTGGTTTTTATATGCATAATAAAGGGTTTGAATTGTTTGCACAGCTGTCCAATAGTTCAAATTTCTTTCAAGCATGTCTTCTGACTATTAGCAAGCCATTGCATTGAGTCAGGAAGATAAGAAATTAGAAACTGTAGAAATGAATGAAGCAAAATCTTGTGTCTTTAATACAACATGAAGGAACAGGCCTTTTGTTGCTGTTGTTGTCACAAAGCCTTCTAAACAAAACAACAGAGTAGCAGAAGAAACAGTGTGTGGTATGATGTTGGTTGAATTGTGTATAAATCACATAAATCACAGCCTACGCTTGTTCTGAGCTATAGTAAGTACTTAGGACTTCTTAAAGATGGTGGAAAACATGGTGAATCCACTAAATTACAGTGAGGGGTTCTTACAATATCTATCTAGACTTCTGGTATTTTAAGACACTGTGAGAATAACAGCAAAACCAGCTACCAATTAAAAGCCTCCTTTAAAATAATGAGCACGGAAGAGTGATATAGGAGGATGTGTGATTCATGTACTCGTGTGGCTCACATTATTTTCAGCTAAAAGCAGTTCAGAGGTCACAGCATGGAGGTAAAGGATTATAAAGGAAGCCTATATTATTCATTTATATCCTCTTTGTCTTTTTTTCAACAAGCTTTGTTCCTCCAGCAAACAGGCTTCCTTTACTTGTAATAGCTTTATTAACATTAATTTCCAAACCATTTACAAACCACTTATGACATTGCTCAAGAACAAACTGACTTTGTAGATCCTGTTCTTAAATTTAAAGGGACTAGTATAAGGCATCCTAATGTGTTTGGAGATTTACTGAACCGACTGGACCTGCTGCTGACACAACAATGCAAGCTACTGCATCTGCCTGCAAGACTGGAGCTCTGACATGTGCTACTAAAATCATGACGCGAGACTTTTCATCTGTGGGACCAAAGTCCCAGACATGTCTTTTGGGAAGGACAGAGTTGCCTTGGACACAAGAGGGCTGGTGTGGCTGCAAAGAGCACATATTTGACATGTTCCTCAAAAAAATATTTCAGGAGCTGTCTTTTTGACTGCACTGTCTTTTGCAGGCAGATGTGGGTCCACTTGGACTGTCTTGTGCCATAGAATAGATGTGTGTCTCCTTTTAGTCAGTTGTTCTATCACCCAGTGACCTGGGAAAGGAGACGTGGGTTGAAATGGAAACAGATTGAATAAAGTATTAATAAACCCCCTAATATTAATACTAAGAGAAAGTACATAAAGCCATACACAGGCCACATAGTGGTCACAAGCAGTGCACTCCCACCAGTGAATGTTGGTTGCTGAGCACTGTGAGCACCACAGCTCCGGCAAAAGCACAATGGTCACAGCACACGGGAGAGTTTTCTTCAGCACTTCGGTTGCCTAAAATATTTTGGCCTTGCTCGGAGAAGATTGTCTTTATTTCCCCTGTCAAGCACAGATGCTTTTTTTCTACCAGGCCACAGAAGAACGCAGTATGAACCTTTGCACGTCATTCCATGTAGCTGTTGAACTCTAGGAGTTCCTCATAATGCTTTGCAGTCCTTCTGGGCTTTGAAAACAGCTTGAAAGGGCTAGAAATAGTGGTGGAGGGGAATGCTCGCTGCAAGGTCACAGAACTGATCTAGTTGTTATTGATATTTTTTCCTCTTACAACCACCCTTCTAAGAATAGAATAAAATCCCTGTCATTTATCTCCCTCAGTGGATCCTAACCCTGTCACACTCTGAAAATTATTTCCTTTCCACAATAGATAGTGCTATATCTGAGCAGTAGTCAGCAGTTACTCTGTCAGTGCAAAGCAACAGGCAACTTTGATAAACAGATTATTGACACAGTGGACGGTAATTTCTCAGCTGGAACAATTGTGTCAATACCCACTTGGGAAGTTTATAATTTGTGGAAATGCTATCAGTTGGTGGTATGTCATTATGGAGAGACCTTCAGTCCACAGATTCACACATGCCCTGCCGTGGTCTGTTTTAGCAGTGAATTAGTGCATTTGGAAATGAATATACTAAACAATCAATGTATTATACTTAACATTAATGATAAATATACATCCTAAAAACAACAGAGAGAAACAACCATAGCACCACGGCGTTTTAAAGCTTAGATCTTACTGCTATATTAATAGGGAGAAAAAAAATCAGTCACTGATCCTAATTACACATAAACAACTGCAACATTTGTGGATTTCCCTTTCAAAGCATTTGAGCTACATTTCTGATGAAAAAACATCCACAGAGTGTCTTCCTCTTTCACTGTAGTCTCCTATAACTTCGTAATATCTAAACTAATTTAAACCTGTATTAATACAAATGCTTTGAACTGAGACCTTACATGTCAACTTGCAACACAGAATGAATTTTTACTGTCAAGTTATGATCCTCTAAATTAGGAGGTGCTTTATAATTGAAATGCTGACACAGACTTCTAATTGTAGAGGTGTTGGCAGGTGCAGCTATGCTAGCATTAGATTAGCAACTTTTGCATGTGAATATTGTTCATTAAAGGTTATGCTCATATCAGGCATACAGATTATAGGCTATAGAATGACAGCTGTGTAAAATCACTCAAATTAGAACACATGCTACAGATGCAAACAGTCACATATTAAACAGATTAAATTAGTATCCTTCAAAGTTTCTTTCACTTCAAAAATAGATATATGGCAAATATTTTTACAGCTACTTGCTTAAAAATAAAACAGTTTATGAAATGGTTTCTGTTCCAGCATTAATAATAAAGGGAAAGTAAAAATAAATCCCTGCCTTTAACTAAACATTAAATTAGCTCAACTGTAGTAGTTGCCTGAATTGCAAGTGCATGTTATATAGAGCACAGATATAATTGCTGTAGTGCTCCAACCCTCCAAGCAGTGCAGATGTTATGCAAATAGTTTTGCGTTCATTTTGAGACTGTAAAATGTGGTAGTTTTTGCAAGATCAGTATGGATACCAACATGCAAGCGCACACACACACACACACACAAAATTAAAAATTCACCGAATTCCCCTATGTCTGCTTACTAGAAAAACCTTTCAGAGCACAGCCGCCTTTTATGCAGTGTTAGAGAGTGATCCTCACTGAAATTCTTGATCAAAAGGTAATAAGCTTAGATAAAATTTGGAACTGAAGCTCACTGAGGCTGCTGGGTCTCACTGTGTGGTTTTGTATGTGCAGGTTGAGAATATTCAGGCTACAAAGTACCAGTGTGGTATGCTTCCACAAATGCCTTCAGAATCCTTCTCTATCCTGTCTCTACCCTATCGAAAATCATGGTCCCAGTGTACAAATTGCTTATATGTTCTGCTGGTCAGTGTTAGCCTATTTCCATCATTGTCTAGTGATAATTTAACTTGTAAGTGCCTTAGAGACGAGACCTGTGTAGGCAGTTTTGAAAATTGTGAGGCTTCTTTCTAGCTTTGTAATGGTTCCATATGGCTTCAGTGGGGAATTCCAGTTATTCAGGCTTACATTGCAGATGCTAATACACTTCAATTATTTAAAATACAAACAACAACACTAATAAAAATGAAGTTTAAATCTTTTTTGTTTTTTTGTTTTTTTGTTTTTTTTAATCCTTTAGCTTTGTTCTTGTCTTTTCTCTTTCTTCTTTCAGGAAGACAGTTAACTGAATGTTAAGAATATATAAATTTGTTAAGCTGGTTCTGTGACATTAACTTATCCCCCTTTACATAGAAAATATATATTTAGCAAGTCACCACCTACCGGTATGTTTAAAAGCTTTGTTATTTTTAGTAGATATTTTCTTAAGTAGATATCTTTATTAAATTTCCATGCATTTTTTTAATCATTATTATGGAGAAAAAAAAAAAGATACCAAGATAAAAAGATTATTTCATGGTAACTTTTCAGTATTGTTTATTACAAGAAGTTGGATTAATTATCCATCCCGTTTATTCCTGTCCTTTATCTATACCTATCCTTAACTGCTTGCTTACTTAAGTAGATCTGTTTTTCTCAGTTTGACCTTATATGTATATGCCTGTGTTGTATGTAACTCAATCCTATATTCAGACTGCCATATAATTATGAATTAACATGTCATGGCCTTATTTGCTTAATTCTTAACCCACCTCCTTTGCTACTGTCATCTATCATCATTTGTTATGTCTGGCTACTTCTTTCTTTTGTGTGCTTCATCAGCATATTGGACCACAGGGATATATCTTAATAGTGTCATGACATTGTGATTACCTGAAATTTTATGTTGGAAATTTTGAGAGAAACCACTGATGACTTTGCATAAATTCTTGAGATAAAACGTACTAAATATCAATTAAGTCTTGTATCAATATAATTGGTTTTTAAAAGGGCAACAGCCTGATAATGGAGTTCTTTTATTTGGCAACTGCATCAAAATTCTTTTGTCATTGAGAAAAACTTTTATACAGAACTACTTGTTTGGGGATTTTTTAGGTATAGTCAAAGCTTAGACTTTTTTTTACTGGAAAAGCAAATTAAACACAAATTTAAAAAAAAAAAAGAAATTAAAGAAAAGGCAGCTGGATACATTTTCTATTCCTGTTCTATCTTTATATTTCTTATACAATGTGTACAAGTGGAGTGATTAAGATCCTGCAGCACACCATCTTCTCTTGCAGTGGTAAGGAAGATCCTCACCGCAGATTGCAGATAGACATTCAGATCTTCTCTCTGACTGAATCGGTGCAGAAAACTGAACAAAGCATTTGAACTATTACTAGTCACTATTAGAGTTCAAGAATAAAGTGAGCTATGAGTAATTTTCTTACTAAGAAGAGACTAGGGGGATGGCAGTTACCGGAGAGTTGCTTGCATAAACTATCAGAGAACACAGAAGACAGACATTTTTTTCTTTCTTTCTTTTTTAACAATTTTGGGGAGCAGATCTTACTTCTCAAGAAAAGTTAAATCTATGTAATTGAGACTGAATCAGTATTTTCTCCTTTACTAGAGGAAATATAGGACAGAATAGGTGAGGCATTTACAATGCCTTTATCAATTGCTCAAACATCTGCCTGATGTTTAGCTAAATAATTATCTAAATAAATGAACATGTAAAACACTTTCTTGCAAAAGTCTGCATTAGCCATAACTAACTAACTAACTAACTTCATTTAGTGTCTGGGACTTTTTCCAATATGCTCACACTTGCAGTGTTGCGACTTTACCTGCAGAAGAGCACAATGTTTCCCTCAGTTTTAGTTGCCCGTGGCTTAAATACTGCTTTTTGTTTAAACAAAATAAGAGGATAACATATGGGAAAAAAAAAAAAAACAACCAACACATCAAAACACTCACAAAAGTTTTATTGTTCTGAGCATATTGAAATGTCAATTTGATTTCACCTCTGCCACCTGGAGGAAGCAGAGCTCGGTTTCTCAACCTAATGCTTATCGCTAAATTTCTTCCGTATACGATAGCGTGCTGGGAAGGGAGTGTGCAGCTTGGTTAGGGCAGGTGCCTGAAAAAAAGGGCTCCTGAGTGACTTCTTGGCTGTTTCTTTGATTCAGGGCTTGGTTTTAGGTTTTGTCGGTTTGGTTTTGGGACTTTTTTTGTTTGTTAGTTTGTGGGATTTTGTGAGAATTATTTAATTTTTTAAGGGAATCCTCATACCTTGGTAGAAAAGTGCTTTTGCAAGGTTTTACAATGGCTGTTGTTACTGCTATTATTGCTTCTTTTTCTACTGCTACTATTAAGCAGATTTGTTAAAGTGAGGTATCATGCTGCACATAGATTTCTAGAGAACACTTTTAAAAATGCAAAGGAAAATTACCTCCTTTGTACGTCACACAAACTTTAATCATGTGCTGCTGAAAGAGACCACCTGATTTCAAGTAAAGACAAGGAAACTAACTGAAGTTTAAATGTCAGTGGTTAATCCATTAAAATATCACCGTCCTCTGATTCTGTTTTCTCTAACTGTGCAGTATAAATAAACAATCCATTCTGTAGCTAAGATTCAGGAGTGCTTTTATTTTATCAATTTATGGCCTCATAATAAACTGGACATCATTCATAAGGAAAATGCTAGTTCGCTGTGCCTCGAAACGTGCATTAGACAACATGAATAGTGAGTGAAACCACTGTAGAGTGATTACATACTGCATAGGCAATATCACACTCAAAAGTGAATAAAATTTTAGCCACCTAAGTGCATTGGTATGAGCCAAGTGAGTTTATATGTGTGTATATATATGTGTGTGTGTGTATGCATATGCACATAGCTCTATATATGTATATATAAACATGTGGAAATATACAGATGCATTTACTCAAGGAGGTAAATTTAACTATTTTATAAAACAAATATCATGCTTTTTGTCTTGCAGCGAGATTAAACACTCGGATCCATTGAAGTTATTGTTCCACAAAAATAAGTAAATAATGTGTTGCGGTCTGATTTAACGATATTCTGTTAGCAGAAAAAACCCCTCTGTTAAAGGCAAAAATGTTTTCTGTAAGTAAAGCACTTCAAGGCAGCGGTGGCTTTAGTTAAAACAATCTATTTGTGGTCTGACACTGATTTATGAGGTGTAGCTTATTTATCTTCTTTGTCTGAATTGTCTTTTTCTCTTCTAGTGATCAGATATATTTTTAATATACTTTGTTTAGTTTTGGCAGAAAATTAAGTCCTCTGAGGATTAGTGGTGTGCTACACCCTGAATTAACTGCCAAAGATGCAATAATTTTTCCCTTCTGCTTAATTGTATTGTGGAAGCAATCAGTCATGCAGCAAAAGCAATTACATTTTTGTTTTTATTCTATTTTCTTACTATATTTGTTAATATCAAAGAGTGTACAGTGTTTGTAAAGATGCTTTCTCTCAAGCACACTCTGTCTCTCTGGAAGGAAAACAAATTCAACAATAATGAAATAAGTCTTGGCTTTGAGGTAGAGTACACAGTAGAAGAAATAAATGCATATTCACAAATGCCTCATCAAAAATATTTTAGCAAAACATATTTAATGGATTTTGACAAAAATAAAATAAAATTAGAAAGACATGTCTGCCCTCCACAGAAAATTACATCTATTCAACAAAAACAAGACACCTGAATGTCAAAAATACTCAGCTGAAATATTTTTATTCACATCTGCTGATAATAATGCCCCATGGGCATTCAAAAGTCTCATGCCACTACTCTCAGTAGGTTTGGTTCATTAGCAGAGATTTTTCCCCTTGATGCACTTTTGGCCAACATGTAACATGACTATTTTTTTAATGTACTGGGTTTTCAGCTCCTTGGGGAAAAATATATTTGTTTGCTAAAAGTTGAAACTGTTATTAAGGAAATTCAGTGATTTTGTAGTTGCAATATTTTACATAGAAAACAACCTACTTGTCAGGCAGTTTTATTTGTAACTTTGGCATTACAAAGATCCAATGCTACAGAGTTGTAATACCAGCCAACTAAGTGACAGACTGGAATTCCAGCCTCAACTACACTATATGATATGAGTAGGTGTTCTGGAAAACTATATGATTTTGGAACAAATTTTTCTTTCTATTTCAACAATAATCACAAGGAGGCTGTCCACTCATCTGTAACACACAAAAAGGCCTTAGTCTACTGAACACTTCATCCAAATATGCTGAAATAAGTCTGTCTTCCCCATTTTATACTGTTTGATTGTACATCAATCATCTTCATCACTCAGAAAATTTGGCTATTGGGTTTCTCATGTATTTGTGCAGTGAATGTACTTGTTAGATGTTAATCTTATCAAATAAACAGCATCCAACACAGGGAAAAGTGGATATTACACATTGATATCAAGTACGAAGAATCCAGCCAATCTCAATCATATTTTAATCACACATCTTCTAATTTTATGAACTTCCATATGAGCAGGTATTCATTTTCAAAAAATACAGAAGCAAGAATAAAGTTTAATCATTTTGATGGGTTAAATTTTTCATCTCTAAATAGTTTACTAAAGGATTTTTTAAACATGTCAGAACTCATCAGGCTCAAAGAAAATTAAATAAATAGCTTCCTTTTTAAACATCTTGAACAACAAACAGTTGCTAAAGCTCACTTAGTAGTATCCAGAGAAGAGATAAACTCCACATTAACAATGGAAAACTAATTAGTAACAACCCATTCATACACCATAACTCTCAATCTGCATGCAAAACAATAGCTTTTGTTGATGTCTCATTATACTGTTCATCAAATTATAAAAGTAATATATTTTCTTACATTTTGTATATAGTATTTTAAAATATCTTCTATAAATTATTTTTGTACTGTGGGCTTGGTTGGAAAATCTATGAATATATTTACCAAAAAATTCATTTAATAGATTTTGCAGTTTTTCAGAATAAGATAGAGAACACTTTTTTTCATTATCCCTTCAGCCCTTATTATGTAAAATATTGCACATCTTAACATTATTGAATTTTTTTTTCCCTTTAACGGAATGCTTTGCCATTCAAATTAATATTAAGTAACTTTCTTTAAAGCTCTTGTGCTCGACTCTAGAGCTTAATAGACCAAAATTTGATTTAGTGGGGCAAAGAGGAGGGTAACTGGTCAGGGAAAGCACAAACATTGTGGGTTTGGAGTGTTCAGTGCAATGATGTGAGGCAGAATTCCGGTTCTAGCTCCTGGGTTTCCCCTTTCATGCTCAGTGCAGACTCCTGCAGCGTGCTTTATTTTCAGGATGCAGTTGGAAAATACCAAGTATTTAAACCAGCGCACTGCAAGACCAGTTGTCTTTTACATGCTACAATTCACCTGCATCGGCTTAGCTGGATGGCAGGTGCCCACCAAAGCTGCTCTGTCACTCCCCTCCCCAGCTGGACAGGGGAGAGAAAATATAAATGAAAGGCTCATAGTTTGAGAGATCACTGACCCATGACTGTCACAGGCAAAATGGACTTAACTTGGGGAAACTGGTTTAATTTATTAAAGTAGGATAATCAGAAATAAACCCAAATCTTCAAAACAGGAAATAGGACCTGAAACAGATTAGGGAAGACTTTTCACTTTGATATTAACCACTTGATTGGAATACTCCACTCTGTGCTAAAAATGAGGAAATAAGTTACCATAGCACTTAAGCGCTCTGTCTATCAGGAGCGTAACCAAACTCTAGTCTGAACCTAGAAACAAAGCCACTTTGTATCCATCTGAAGATTAAAAAATCATCTGGAAATCTCAGGTACTTGAGACAGTGCTAAGGAACGATAACTGTATTCTTCATTGAAATGGTTTCCATTTAACCTCCTCACTTGGAGATGATGAAAAAGGGGAAATGAAAGATGAAAGATGAATATACCTACACAGAATGGGGCAAGTACGCATAAAAGATGATCCTACAAAGCATACCAAATATAGCTCTAAAGCAAAGATCCATGAGTTAATGAGAGTGTCAGTGATGGTTAATGCATTGCTCTGCATGAGATGCAAATCAGGCCATACTCTCCTGTGGTAAGGAAAGTGGAATTTCAAATTGCCTCTAATACCAACATGCAACTGTGAGCAAATACTGAACTTCTAATGACAATGACTGCATTTTTAATTGTGTTGCATATAACAGACCGTAACCTTGCAAATACTTTACAACTTTTCAAATGCTGAAAATAAAATTACTGTAGTCTGAGAAAAAAGAAGCTTGTTTTCTCAAAAGCATGCAAAATTCAAAGGAAACCAGTACTGTACTGAAGTTCATAATTTTATGTAAAACAAACAAGAGAATTGGAAAAATCCTATGATGATAGACTTACTTTCCTCCTGCTTGTCTTCTACCTTTCCTTCAAATTCTAGCTCAGATAGTCATAACAGTAGGGCAATTGAGATGACATCATCTGACCTATGTAGAATGCTCCAAGTATGAGTTGCATTGCTGAATAATCAGAATTTTTCTCCTAGAATGTTTGCTCTGTATTCTGAGTTAATACACTATTCTGAAAATTGAATATCTTTGCAATCATTTTAATACAGAACAGAACAAAACCATGCTGAAAGATGCTTACATTTAAATAAATTAGAGCAAAATACCAAATTGCAGAGGTTGAGATACAGGATGAATTGCAGGCATGAAGCAACTTTATCTAAAAAGGATTCAAAATATGTTTTATATCTGAATTCTTGAGGAGGGAAAAGAAAATCAGCAATAAAGGAAGCAAGCAAACCTTTGTAAGGGCAGATCCACTACGTAATCCCTATTTACTGGAGTCTAAACTCTTGTAGGCAAATGTAAATATGCAGCACAAGAATGTGTGCACAATGCAGACATTCTTTATTCCTTCAGAGCAGGCCTCTTCAGTATAGTCCATTGTCAATACAAGATAGCTGTCTGTGTAGAGAAAAGAAAAATAACACATTGTCCACTGTAAGCTTAAGCTCTGCTCCAAAATGAAGGCTACTCTAATGTGAAACAAGTCTTTCTTGAGTCTTGGCATCCAGATATTTTCAGGCAATAAATATGTATAAACAAGTGCCTTATTACAGATTCCACAGAGGGTTTTATTCAAGTCTCTAAATGAAGTTTCTAAGAAAAGCCTTTTGTGTGTGTGTGTTGGGCATTTGCTGTATTTCTTACATTTGATAGAATTTATAAACGAATCGGGCAGGATTTCATTAAGTTACTGTGGTATGCAGATACACTGTAAATAAATATGACCGCTGAACATATTGATGTCTGGAATACACAATGTGTGGCAATCTTAAAGATTCTTTAGTTGTGTGTTAGTTCTGCATGTTATTTGTGAGCTCTAGTGAGAGTGGTTTGGTATTTTTAAAGTTTTAGTTAAGTTAATGGTCATTTTGCACCATGTAGAGTAAACAGCTTGAATGTACAAAAAATAAAAAGAGGGAGGGGATTTTTTAGAGTATTATTACTCGATCATCTAGAAAGGCTGGTATGTCATATTTTGCCATTTGATAATTCTTTTGCAATGCTCTTAGCAGACATATTGCTTCCCTAGGTAGAGATTGCCTGAAGATTTCATTACAAATAGGACCCTTTAGGGAAGAATGTTGCTTAATGAAATTAAGCCTTGTACAGGTTTACTCTTTAATAAGGTACTTTGTAAGAGATTATTTCTAGATGGAATATATTAGCACAGATATGCTGTTTTGACAGTCACCACAATGAATGAGAGAGAGAGAGAGAGAGGAGACAGCAGGAGAGAGGGAGAGAGGGAGGGAGGGAGGAGGAGAGGAAAGAGAGGGAGAGAAGAAATAGCCTCTTTAGCATCCCTTCTTCTCACCCCCTTCACATGTGCTGGGAATCATCTGACCTCAGCAAAACATCTGGTTGTTGATCGTATGACAGGTGGTAGATGATCACATGAATGCAAACAGTGAAGATACATCCTACAGCATATCAGGTTTGGAATGTTCTCAAACTGTTTTTATTGTGTCCCAAAGGTGTCAACACAAATCAGATAATCAATAGACAGGCTGGACTTGATACAAAGGAATTGGATTTTGATTCTTGTTCCTATTTTATTCCTTAGAAGTTTTCAGGTGGGTATTTCTATGCAAGAGTCTTCTGGAAATTTTTTTTTTTCAGAATCTGAGAGTCACTGGTTCACTTTTCTCTGCTTCACAGTATAGGACTTGAACTCTTTTCTTTTTATCCTTTTCTTTTTTTTTTTTTTTTAATAGTTTATGTTTATTGAGCTTGAAGTTACATGCAATCATGTAACTAGGAAGACCTTTGATTTAGAAATAAAAAATAAATCAATGAACCCAAGATTCAGGATAGATGTAACCGCTTACAACATCTTAAGAACTACTTCTAGTCAGGCTTCAGATCATTCACTGGTGATAGATATCCTTGAAATCTGTTTTCATTATTTGCAAATATATTTTGATTCCCATTCATTGTATTCTTAACTGTTTTTGTATAAAAGCTAATATTTGGACATTAAAAGAGAAAATGTGTTACAACTTTCCTGTGACCATCAGTAGCGTTAGTAGGTGGCTGATGATTCATGTATTATTGTTCAAGACTTGTACAGCTGGACAGTTTGGTCTTTACCACAGTTTGATGTTACCTCCAGATTTAACTCAGGCAATAAAATCAGCTTATGACCTTGGGTATGAAATTAGAGTTGTCCCACAAGAGAAAATCAGACAACACTGAAAATCAACCAAGGATGTTGGAGGATGATGCAGCACCTCACTCGTTGGCTTCATGTATGTCCAATGCCAGGTTAGTTTTCTACAGGCCACATTGGTACAGGGAGACATGGTTTCTGCCTCGTTTCTGGAGCAGGAAGAGCTGGCTTTCATGCCAGACAGTCATATTGGAAAAGGTATATACCTTTGGACTATTTCTCCCTCTCTTTACATCCATGCATATCATCTCTCACATATATCTATTTTTTTCTTCAGTTCAAAATTTGTTGTCACATTTCACAATAAATTACTTCCTGACATAATATATCCAACAAAGGATATACTATGAATTTAGCATAAAAATAAGAAATGTTAAAAATAGATAAGGCATATGAATGAGAGTGGCACTTTACTTGGTTTTATTGCTGTGAACCCAGGTCTAATTCACAGACATTAGCTAGAGATCTATAGGCTTGGTATTTTTCTCACATAAAGAATATAATCTGCAAAAGAAAGGAAGAAAAAGCAATTATTTTTGTGAGCACAAACTATCAAATTTGCTTATTTGGACACTAACTTCACTCTGAAGCTTAGCCAGCCTTTTATAATTTAACAAGTAGCCCTGATAATCTGCTACATTGTGCACAATCATTGTGCCATTTCTAATTAAAATTGACAAACCCCCTGAAACTTCCCCTAGACAAATGTGGCAAGTTTATAATAGCTTGAACTGGTTTAACTCTTGGGGACTGTATTTTTAAATAGGCACGTTTTATAAGAGACACAATATAGAAAACTATAAAAAAAACCTGTACAAATGCTCAGAAAATCATCGTAGACTTCTAGTGATGATGAGTAAACAATGCTTACAAAACCTTTACCATAGGAGAAAACATGCTGAAAGCACCAATTTCTCTCTAGGCATTTCAAAGAGACGTTGGTGCTTATTTGGAAGGGGAGTCTCTCAGAAAAGTATTGTCTCATACGCAGTGCGATCAGGGCTGCTGTCTGGATGGCTGCTTGTCTGTTAAACTTCAAACTCCTACTGCAAAATACAATATGTGCTAGGGCTCTTATAAATGACCTACTTAATCTTGATAGAGGCAGCGCTGGACCGCCTAATATAAAGGCATCGTTTGATACCTTCTACTCTCCTGCAACAAGACAGAACCCTTGTAGTGCAATAAAAGAGTGACTGGAGGGTGACGTACAATAATTTGTGGGTAGGGAAGCCAGAATCCTTCAGTCTTCATCTGCACATTACAACACAGAATTATTACAGTCCTCTCTTCCATATCTAACTGCAATTAAAGCTGGTGCAATTTAACATATTTACAGAAAAACCTCTTTCTCTACTTCTGTGAAAATAGTGCAGGTCTTAATGACCAATTTTTTTTGATGAAGCAAATGAAGCAGTGGGGAAAATGTTGCTGATGTATATATGTGCTGTATATAGTCATGCAAGAGTGTATTCATTTTCCATATTCCTGATGAATTTTGCCTGCAGCAATGCAGTCCATTTCTGGAAGGTGCTTAGTAAATTCCTGGGACCACGCATAGGGGAAGGGAGGAAGTGGGGGGGGAGAAATGACACTAAAGTACAGATCTGGGGACTGCTGGAAATTGATGTTGTTAACACCCATACAGAGAGAGTACTGAAGTAGCTTTTGTAGAGACATTTCTTTCTGGAAGGAAAGTACATTTTTATTGATAGTGTATCTCTTTTGCTGTATGAATACAGAATAGATGATGCTGAAGCCCCAGTCTTGGCTAAGACACCTTGGTAGTGTTGTTATAGACATATAATATAATGCTTATATTCGGTAAGCATGTGGTTTATGACAAACAGAACTGTGTCCTTGCAGGCAGAGAAATCAGGAGATTGGTTGAAAAACAGGAATTTGACTTCCTACATCTAGAGACAGTGTAAAAACAAACAAGCAAACAAACAAACAAACCCCAAAAGAGTATTGACCAGAATGCTTGTGGTTTCAAAAAATATTTATTTTTCTCTATTTTGCACTTGTGCCTTCACATGTGACAACAGAGTCCAGAAAAAGTGTTCCGTTTCCTTGAGAACTTCATGATAGAGAAATTGGTTCAGGGAGAGGAAGATAGAGTTCTACATAAAAGTCCTGTGATTTAGAGACAAGAAAGTCATTACAAGGAAAAAAAAAAAAAAGAAATCTTTTCTCTGTCTTTATTGCCCATCTTTGTGTGTGTGTTTTGTTTTCTGTTACAAATGAACCGAGGCAGGAATTTTGAGAAAAAAAACAACTTCTATTTATTACTTTAATTTTAAACCAATTTTTGTAAGTTACTTGTGAAAAAAGGGAAGATATAAAAGTCCATAAAAAGTTATAGACTCTCAGATTTCCTAGCGCAATAAAATGAGTCTCCTTTTTATACCTGTGATTCCTTTAGACTGAGTAATGCACCTGACCTAGCCTATGCTTCCTTGTTTCCATCTTTGTTGATGAGACACATGAGCAGCATTTATTTCCCGGCTGCCCTCTCCCTCTCCCGCTCTCTTCTCAGGTATTTGGATTCATGTATAGAATATTTTGGTTTCATGCATCATCTTGCATGATGAAACATCCGCCTGTGGTGCCGAAGCTACTGGCAGTGCTCGTGTTTGCCCCAGAGCACATTACAGATGGTAGTGTCAGTGCAGATAATGATAGCCTAATATACTCAAGGTAGCAACAGGGGACAGATGCTGCTTTTGTTCAGTTTTCCCTGGCAGATCCACCCTGGAGACTGGGGCTGAGAAGGGAAAACGCCTCTAAAAAAACAAGCAGAGCTGGCAATTTAGGTAACGGCCACTGGGTGGGGCAAAAGTGCACATCATTAAAAAAAAAACCACCACCAAAAAAAAAAACAAAAAACCCCACCAAAAAATAAACCGTGAATGATTGGAAACTACAGAGGAATCAAAACCACGGTACTTTAGAGTGGCCAGGAGATTTTCAAATATGTGAAATAACACTTTCTATATGTGAAACAGTAGACATTCTTCATTACTTTTATTACTTCCACAATAATCTACATCTGATTACACGGGGGACCCTTTCAAGGCATCTTGTCTCTCAGGATATGGATGTGACTAAATCACACCCTATAATCTTCCATCACCCCTAGTGCTTTTTCCATGGGGGATTTACACTCACACATAAAATAAACACTTAAACCGCCAATGTAGAACGGCAAAGGACCTTCCAGAGACTGTGAGCATCTAAAGTACCTGCTGTTTATCTTTCGACTTGTGCAGCATAGTCAGATGAGGAAAGCCTTATCAAATCATTATATTAAGTAAGAATTTGACTTTATTACTATTTTTTTATTGAGTATAATGTTTTAACCAATTTCATTTGTCCTCTTTCTCAGCTTAATATCTTGAGATCCCAAAAGAAAATTCATGTATTTTTAACGGTTAACACAGATTTAGTGTAAATCAGTATTTTTTTCCTCTTGTAGTTAACAACACTAATGAGACCATGGACCTCAGATTACCCCTCATGCATGTTCAGCCAGTGTATCAGAAACATAAGAGGGAAGCCAGAAACAGTGAAAAAAAATCACCCTGTGCATGAACTTATCTTCCTGTATACCATTTTACAGACACTCAGATCTGCAGTCTGTTTTCTACCATAATGTGATTGCTCTGCTTGAGGTCCTTGAAGATATTTCTTCCCATAGAATTGCTTTTTTATTTGCATTTTTGTGTGGGAAGGAAAACTGTTGGCCTGATTTCAGCCAGTCTTTAAAAAGGAAGACATAGAGAGGAAGGAAGGAAGCATTGCAGACATTTCTAACAATTTTTCCCAGACTTATTCCTGAAGAGTGATCAGAAAATAAACACATAAACCAAAGAATCCCCATCATGTTTATAACACCGCTGCCATTTTCTAAATTAGCCAAAGGAACTCATCTGCATGCAGTTGTCCAAGAACTAAATTCAAGATATAGTACTGGCTTTTCTCTTTAGGGAAGGGTTTAAAAGTAATTTTTTTTTTCCCTCTTCAATTTCCTACTTCTTCATGACTGTATCCATCTATAACTCTAGAAGACCGCTCCCATTTATGAGCTCAGTAACTATTATCACTTGTGTCATAGGGTCAGTGGACAGGACAGCTTATAATACAGTATCATTTTCTGGAGGAAGAAAAGAACAATATATCTTAGTTTCAGCAAAAAGACCAAAGCAAGGTGATAAAAGTTACTATATTTCCTCAGTCATTTAACTCCAGGGCTGGCACCATTTCTCACTGACCTCACAACTACCTCTCTTTCTACAAACATCCCCATTAGAGCTACTTCTGTGACTAAAGCAACCATCTGCCAATGCTGTGAGTACCGCTGCCCCTAGAGAGGACCATTGCACCTCACCCTTTTAGAGGAACTGACCACCCAGACACATTTCTACCTGCAGTGCATGGCCTACAAAATGAACTGCTGATTTCAGTCCCTTCTCTGTTCACCAGGCATCCCAATCAGCAAAACTCATTAGAACAGATGTTACTGTTAGTGGCTTTAAAAGAGAAGACACTGGAGAGCTGAACTACCTTGCAGAAATTTCCAGATGTGAAATGCTCTAATGCACATCACTTTCTTAATGCTCCTAGCCTGTGGGTAAATTAACTTCATTCTCCACTGTTGTCAACTTTGCATTTTTCAAAATATTAAAAACTCATGTGAGGAAAAACAAGAACAGACACACATAACAGTGCTTGAATTGTGGAGTGTTTCATTAACTCTGCTAGTATCTTAGAATAACTTTTAATTGTCCTGCTGTGGTGGTGGTAAGCATAGAAATGGAAAAAGTTAATCTCAACTGTGTGTATAGTTTTACAAAAAGGGGGACACCCAAAATATGGAGACACTGTCCATGGCTCACCAAGGAAGCGTGTAATAAAGCTGCATATTGGATGTGGAATTCATAACTTCTGTCCTGTAACAAGATCATCTTTCCAGTCTGTATTGCGCTGCAAAGCTAAGATAATAATGCCTTTTAATAACATCATTACTGATAGTACTTATTACTTAAAAGATTACCTGATGTTGTAGTACAACTGCCAGTCAAACTGTATCTACAGAGTTGAATCTGTTCATAAGGCATTATAAAATCCGAAACACTTCAAACATGTAGGTATCCATGACCATACGCAAACAGGAGATTGAAATAAATACAAGTTTGGGATTTTCCTCCAGGTAACTCTCTCTATCCACCACTACAGTACAAAGCTGAGTCTTTCAAATTAATTCAGTTTTGGGGCCTAGTCTTGGCTCGAGCATACTCTAACTAGGTCTTCCAAGGTATCATCTTCCAAGCACTGGAATTCTGTGAGTTGCTTCTCTTCCAGAAATCAGTCATGATCCCTATCTAGAGCAGTTGTAGCTTTGCAGCCCACACAGTGATTACACTGCATATTTCCATTTAGATTTACACCTCCTGACTTCCTATCCTTGTCTTTGACCTCTAAGAAACTCTGCTTTTTCATAATTGTGTTAAGAATTAAGTGTGGCAATACATTCAACATGGGCTTGATAGGCAATACACAATTGTCAGTAGCAACTTGAAATATTCATTTAGGGCCTAAAGTAAATTTAATAAAAATTGCATAAGAGTTAATTAACATAAAACAGCCCAATGCAAAATGAATTAAATAAACTAAAATAAAGTTCATGTTTTAATCAGCAAAACCTTGTTGCTTAACAGCTCCTCCAGGCTTAATGTTCAGCTTAGTTTCTGGATCACACTCCTTCAAATTGCTCTACAGAGACATAAATCTGACTGTAGCAACAATATACTCTTGTGAGAATGAGTACATGTGTATATTTCTGAGTGGGAATGTAAAATATAGTATGCTGGTGCATTGCATGTGAATTAATCTTTTTTTCTGTAGTAGGAAAAATACATTGTAATATTTTTCTCTTACAGAACACTGTCAAGTACTTTCAGCTTTCTTTTATGTGGGGTCATACCGGAGAAATTTGAGAATAGTATTGGACTCGGTTAGACTGTATGAAAGCAGAATAAGGTTATTGACTTCACTGGAATTTTCCTGAATAGACACCAATATGTTTGAAGTCTATTGCTAGCCCAAAGTTCTCTCCTTTGGAGTACCTTCTCTGCAATATTTTTCTTTCTTGAGATGAAATAAAAAGCCCTTTCACAATCTGTTAATCCCTCTATCTAGGAAACATCTATTTCAAAATAATGTCCAAACTTATACTTAAAACCATGCAACCAGATAAATTATTTAGATTAGGCCACGTGTTAGTCTGTCTGATCCATTGTGCCTCACTGTGTAATTCTCTGAACACAACAAATGAAAACGCAGCTTGAGCTGTTTTTTCTCCCTCCAATTTCTTACTGAAGTTCAGAAAAACTTGATCACAACGTGCTCTAAGCAACAAGGTTGCTGTTGTTTGACAAGGTACAGTAACTAAGCGATCAATATGCTAACTGGCCACTTCTTGGATCTAAAGTGAGTGGGCTGGTCTTCCAGTAGCTGTCCACTAGCTCTCCTGGGACCCTGTCCTGGCGGCTTTGTCTCTGTCTGGGAAGATGGAGAGAGAAATATTGGGTAAGATTACCTGTAACACTGGGTCCAGGATATATCAGACAGGTCTTTTTTGTGTACTAAAAGATATGCCTGACTTTTCTCAACAAATGTAAAAAATCTTTAAGTATTATTAATAACTATATGGAAATCTACTTGCTTGCTCCCCTAGCTTACATGTGTACTAACAATGCACTCAATTCTTCAGTTTATATTTCTGTTAAGGACTTCTATTATCAGACAAGTTATCTGAGTTTTTTTCTCATAATTTCCCCTATCTGTTAAATCATAATGGTTCTACTCTGTATTGCAAAGATTGTGAAACAAAAGTGTCAGGAAGCTCCTTTTGAACCTCAGGTGGAAAGTTTCACACAAGTGAAAAGTGTGTTTTTATTTTCTGAGATCTATAAATGAATCTGCAGCTCAGAACAAACTTGCAAAAACCAATTCTCTGAGGCAAAATAGTTCACATAGTCCTACTTAACACAAGTAATTTCTGTTTTAGAAGTTATGTGCTTCAAGTGCAACTAATTGAATTCCAGACATTTTTATGCAGGAGCAATTACAGAATGAAATCATGTTAATATTCATAATTAATATTAAGCACAACTTGTTGTTTTTCTTAAGCAGTACTGGTTTCGAGGACCTCATTAAACAACTGGAAATCACTATAAAAGATGGTCTCCTCTGACAAGCCTGTAGCCATCTGTACACTGTCTGAAAAGTAACACTTGTGAAAACATAGCTAGTCATCCTTTCACTATTGATATGACTTAGAAAGTCAAAGCATGAAGTTTTCAGGGGTTAACGACATATTTAATGGAAAAAGATTTTTAAAAGACAAACACAACATATTTCACAGCCGAGAGGAGACAACTCCTCAGATACGTGTTTGACTTTAAACAAAGTTGTTAATATACAAGCTTTTGATGAATAACATTTATAGTTTGAAATGCAGTCTCTGGGACCAAAAATTCTGCATCAATATCTGACTGCTAGACCCACATGGTAAAATTGATTTGATTTTGATGATGTGGAGGAGGGTGATAAGGCTTCTTCAGGTACAATTTCCTACAACTTCTCTTCAGTAAAACTTCCGAAAAGAATGTGTCCCAGTGGGTACCCAAACTGGTTTAAAGGTACCATAAGCCAGAGGAACAGCATGAACTGCAAAAATAACTACTGAAACACAGGTGGTTTTTCCCTACCTTGTACTCAATGATGTAATGTTCCCATGGAATCTGTTTTGGCATAGTGAAAACTAAGGCAAATAATATTCTGCCCAAGATAATATTTCTTGGGAAAATTTTGTTGTCTGACCATTGATATTTCCCATAAGCAAGGGTGGTCTGGGTTGAGGCATCCAAGAAATCATGACAAGGGCTTTAATCTATTTCAAAGCAGATTCCATGCACTGAAACAGAGTAAAAATATCACCCCTGGACCTATAAGTTGTGCAGTCCCTCCACTGAGTTCAGATACAGCACATGCTTCTGCAAAAAAATGTCATTGTGAATTTGTCAGCACAAAGTCCCCAACAGACAGAAAAATAGAGGTCAACACAAAAGTGGAAGACAAATCAGTTATTGAGCAATTTCGAAAGAAAACTAAGGCCAGGTTAACTGCAGCTTATGCAATTCTTTTTAGAGAGGAGATTCAATAAATTTAAGGAGCTGCAAGCCTGATTCTCAGACTCAAGCAAATGAGAGCTGAGTGGAGAATACATTTTCTTTGCATAAGTCTTTGCTGTTGTGCCACTGACAACTGACCTTGTGGATGACTTGAAACACAGTTCTATCAGTCATTGGATCCCTCAGTTGCTGTGTTTCCTTACCTGGGATCACTGCCTAGTAGAACATTTTATGTCTGGAAAGATTGTTCATCAGTTATAAGGATAACTACTCAAAGTGAAGTAGAAGATCTCTCCAGACAAGGCAGGAAAATGTACCAAAATACAACAAAATTTAAAACATCTAATGTCTATGTTTAGGTGCTCTAAAATAAAAAATAATATTATTTCAGGGTGCATATCATTCATTCATTTGAGAAGCTCTATGTGCAGTCTAGTGAATGCATTTTGTGATAAACAATGCACTCTAACCCTTTAAGAGTGATCTCCACAGGGCTTGTGTTTATCCAGCATCTACAGTAATTCTAAATAGTGTGGTTTTATTGATTTAATGTGTAATGTCCCAGCAGATCAGTTTGATGCAGTTTTTTCCTCCAAACTAAGTGAAGTGACTTGAAAAGTGGATTTATATTTTGGTTTCTGATTACATCTCAGCACTACTGGTCAATACCAGATGAACCAAGCAACTAACTTATTTTGTCATATTCTTGCACTCCTTATTTTCAGTGCATATTTGCATTCCACATTTTGATGGCAACATTCACAATATATCTTCCAGGTACATAGAATCTACTTTAAGACTAAAGATAGAATGATCAAGGTGGTTTATTTTAATAAATGATGTACAATCTACATCTTCACAAAGCTACCAACCTTACAGTATTGGCATTCTTACTGTCAACTAGCTCATCTTGAGTATGGACAGCTTTGGTAGGGACAGAGTAAATGTTCACATTTAACAAGTCAGCCCAGTGTTCCACATAGTTAAAACCAGTTTTAGCAATGATGATCACTGAACACAATTTTAGGTGTGTGCTCTTTCCAGCCAGCCATCAGGCTGAGAGGGGTAGTGTCTTCCTAGTTTACATTATTACTTTATACCCAGGGAATTAAAAATTCACCATAGACATTAAAGGGGGTTTACTTCTATGTAATAAATAGACATTTCTTTTCAAACATTCTTTTTTCTTTCATTTTTTTAATCAGTGTTTTTCTTCTTACAAACACAGATTTCTGTTGGCTAGTTGTATATCACACTAAAATATTCTTTTCTCTTAAATTTATTACTATGCATTTTTACTCATGGTTTCTTCATTCCACATTACAGCAAAATAGATGAGTGCATTGAATTGTTTTTTATAGATTTCAGTGTCTGATAGATGACTATGATTTTCAAAAGTATAGAGGGCATTTGATATCCAGTTCAATTCCCTCATGTCTCCAGGAAAGTTGTAACCTCGTCAGACATCAGTTTGGTAGGCTTTTTCTTCTTTTAATTGGAGAAGAAATGTGCTTTTAAAATGTATTTTCTTTTGAAAGGGCTTGTGGCAAGTAGTAGTGGGATACCTTTTGCCATAATCTCTCTAATTAAAGAACACGTTTGGGACAAAAATTAGTTTGTGTGCTGTTTGAGACCATATCTGTGTTAAGATTGCTACATCTATTGAACATAAACCAACTAGAAAAAATACTGGTTAGGTTCTTTAAGCTTGAATCTTTCATCAGTGGAAAATAAAAACTAAAAATCTAGAAATATTTTACCTCTTCCTCTACTTCCTACAAAGAGAGCTTCTCCATATCTCTCCCTATAAAATACTTCAGGCTGCTCATAAATATTTCTCAGGTGGCCAAAATCAAATTCAGAATTCAGTTTCAGGAAAGTGAGTCTGAAACTTATTTTAAATGTATTTAACTGGATATGCAAGGTTTCATGGCTTCTGTTTTATGTTTTAGGACACAAGTGATCGTAGTATGCTTAAATTATGTCTTATTCCTGTTTCTTTTTCATAGGCTTCTCCTGCTACCTTATCATCTAACTTAATAACTTCACTTAATTTCTTCTTTACTCTTTTCTTTTTTTTTTCCCTAAAGGTAAGGACTACTATTGGACAAATACTTGCATGGGTAAGGACCAAGTATTTTTGGACATGAATGCAAAGCAGAATTCTGGAGTAATTGCGTGAGCGTTCTTCCAGTGTCTGATGATAAGATCAGGTAACTTGTACATCCCTCAGCTACTCTACAAAGGGAAAATCTTTACCAGATGTATTTCCTTACATCAAAACAGCTGATACATTAATTGAAACCGTATTTCATATATTTTGTATTGTAGTTTTATGGGGGAGTTGCCATTAAGTGTGGAATTTATCTATCAACTTGTGATTTGAAGCAACATTCTAACACCATTGAACTTCCTCAGCAAAAGCATATAATGGCTTGAAGGCCTCCAAGGCAGGTAAGTAACATTTGTAACTGTCTCTTAGTGGAAAAGCATCACAATTATATTTGAAATCTAGTCAAACTAAGAACAGTGTTTTACTCTGAACTGAAAATACCAAAAGTAGCCCAAAATTGTGTTTCAAGTATTTTAAGAAGTGTGTGCTCTCAGGATCGGTTAGCCTCAAGTTATCCTACAGCTTGAGTTCTTTTTCTACACCTTTATTTTTAATCTGAATAACACCAAAAGAATTACCAGATAAGGTATGGAGGGAAGTCAAAATATACCAGATATAAATTAATATATTAATGAAAACTTCTGGACTGGAAGTGAGCTTGTTCATGGGATTTTTTGTGATATTCAACCAAGTGGCATATATTCAAGCTTAAGTAGCCTGGAGGAGTTGGGGAATATTACTTTATGGAACTCTTTATCTTGGAGAGACATCTGTATCCTAAATCTTCACTTTATGGATAGTACAATTTTTCTTGTCTTCAGTGAGAATTTTGTTTGAATAAGTACTGAAAGAACTATTCACATAAATACATATATATGCACACACAGATGTATAAACATACATATATAAATATGGAATAGGCAAATCTCAAAATATGATAAATGAAAAAGAATAAGAAGGATAAAGAAAAAAAAAATGACTGCCGTATTTTAGAACCAGTGAGACTACCATTTCGGCTGGAGGTGAAAACTACATTTAAATTCAACAACAGTGAAATCCTTTTATTTCAAGGTGTTGGTGATATTATTCCATCAAAAAGGAATCTCAAGACATTAAATATGGTTTTATAAGGAATTTTTAGCATTGGTTTGTCTTGACTGTTCAAGTAAAAGAGTCAAGGGTAATTCACAAATGAAAAACAGTGTTAATGTATACTCTGATGAGTTAGTTTTAATTAGTTCATGCTTATAAGGTGCTTTGAGGAAGCACAGGGTTACATAGAAGGTGACATATTTTTACCATAATAGCATGCAACCTCCCCTGCTATTTCCTGTTTGCACAGCACATCATTTTAAACCATTCAGTAATTGATACAGCCCTCTTTCTTGTGCAAAATTGCATGAAAGAGCTCATAGTTGGCTTGTTTTAGAAAGGTAAAGTGACACTATGTTCATACCTAGAAATGTTCCTGCAAGGTTACAACTAGTTCTGTGACTGTCTTATTCTGTTATTACACAGGAATTACAATACTGATTCAGGTCCAAAGCCCATCCTGAGCAGTCTCTCTCTCTGAGAAAGTGGCTAGTGCCAGATGCTTTAAAGTCCTGGAGCCCTTTCCACAGGCACTCCATATCATACAGTATGTCCCCACGTTTGACATTTTTTTTGATTGTTAGGCAGAGATTCAACCTCCCAGTGTGGAATACTTCACTCTATCTCAATATACAAAAATGCAATACTTGATATTTTATGTGCAAAGAAGCAAAGTTCACCACCAGGTAAAGATGAATGAAGAAGTTTTTGGCCATTGTACACCGAAGCAATTGAGTGAACCATTGATCTGTCTTAACTCTTATAATTGTGTGAGGAAAGCTCAAGGAATAATCGTATATGCAGGCAAACTCCAAATCTTAGCTGCTTTTCGTTCCCTAAACCCATAATCACCTCCATTATCCATCATCTCATTTTCAGTCAACTAATTTGCATCCATGTTCTGATTTGTCTTCTCTGATGTTTTATTGTACTATCTGGGGATTATAGTTCAGTGTAAGTTTTTGTATATGCTAATCCTCCTACTCATAAATCATGTCTTTATTCTGGGTTTAAAACCAAACCAAGATCAAAAACCTTCATAATCTTTTGGTTTGTGTTTCATTTGGATAATTTTTGATAGATCTTATAGATACTATCCGAAGACTAAAAGGAAACTGCGCAACTGGGCATGAGTGAAGTGGGAATGTGAAAATATGACTGAAGTTGATATTAAGTGCTTGATTATGTTCCTGATTTGTTGACATTTCTCTCTATATTCACCATATCTGCTATCAAGCACTATTCATAAAAAAAGATGGAGGACAGTAGATTCCTGTTCAGTAAAAGGCTTTTTACTTTGTAGAGAATTTAGTTACCTGAGGCTCCTAATTTCTTTAGGAGACTAACTGCATCTGATGGCCTCAAGGGTCCAACAGAGGGGAATTTAGCTAAGGTAATGACTTCTCATGAGGGTGTGCTCTGCAGCCAGCATAGTGTTACATGGATCATTCATCCCTTCAGCATGGCCATATGCAAATGGATGCCAGAAGTTCTGGTTCACAAATAATCATTACTGAAGGGAACTAGAAATGGGTGGAATGAACATAGTTTGCCCTGAAGGATTCCCATGGATCCATAGTGGTTTAAATCTCTGAATTGCTGTCCAGTCTTCCTGAAGGTCCTTGAAGTGCCTGAGATTGCCAGCCTACCAAATGTAGGGACCTCACATAAACACTAGATTAGGCAGGTGATCATCCTGCATGCTAACTACAGCCAGTGAAAACTGTGGCCTCTGCAGAGAAAGCAAGCACTTCAGTGTTGACCACTTGCCTTTGGTTTCCATCAGCTTGCTTCAGATAGACTATGCTAATGTAATTACCTTATAACTTCTTTCTTCCAGGTAAATAGTCAAGGACAAAACTATAAAAATACTGTGTCCTTCAGACCAGAACATCACTGTATACCCAGTCCCAGAGAAAAACGAAAGATCTGAAATAGTGTTTTGATTTGTTTTTCCCTTAATTTGTAAGGATACTGGAGAACAATGAATGCAGCTCAGTGCAAATAAGGTTTGCTTTGGCAATGCTGTGTAAAGACACTTCTGGGTTGTGAGCTGGAATATATTCCTACTCTGTTTTCTGTCCCCTAATTAGTTTTTAATCCATTACATGACTGTGCATCATTCCCTCTCATTGCTTAATATCCTCAAAAAAAGAAATTTTTCAAAAAGCTCTTGAAATTCTAAATCAGTTACGTCACCTGCTTCTATTGTGTATTTTGTTAACTATTCCAAGTAGTACTAACCCTTTAACAGTGTAAAAGTCTCTGTAACAATAAGCTTTGTAGTTTTTTTTCTTTTTTTCACATTGTACTCATCAGAGATTCTTACAGAACTTTGGTCAGTGATACCAGTTAGGAGCCATACACATATAGGAAGACAGACTTTGCTCCATACAGATCTTGCCTTTTCCTGTGAGCACTGAAAGTGCCTGGAGTACAATGAATATGATGTGGATAGTACCTGGATTAAAACATGGCATAGCAATAACTGTCTGTTAATTCTCTGTAACGGTGGGGTTTTAAAAATTTATTTTCTTTGGTACCATATCTGCTTACATTTTAAGGGCTTAAGTGTTTGGGTTTTAGGCTACATTCTACTGAGGCATATATATATATATGACTTTTTTTTTGATAGCACAAAAACATAGTGCTCACTTGAATATTTAGACTTATACCCTCAAAATTAATATATAGGAACTGATATTAGTTTTTAAAATAGGATTTGCTAGCCAGAAAGGGCAGGCACAAATTTTCTACACACATTCATTTTGTTGTGCCCAAGAAGAAATTGCATAGAAGCCCAAATGAGAGCTTGCTTCCTTCAAAACATTAATTCAGTCCATTTTTGTTCCCTGATGCCTAGCTTTTTAAAGTGTATATCACCTCAGCCTGACAACTGGCAAATGCCCATACCCTTTCTACTGTTCTCCTCAGCAGTGTTTGACACTGTCAGTCATACATTCCTGCTTACATGCTGTACAAATCTGGCAAGTGTAGGCAGAAGCACGCTGAAGTGACTCTGATGTTTCTTGTCAGATTAATCCCAGAAGGCCCCATTTCCATCTCCAGAACTTGCCATTGAAGAACTTGGTAAGGTTCAATTCCTTCCCCTTTCTCATTCAATATCTATACTTCAGGAAACTATGACTTGGCAGAGGCTTGTGAAAAGACGGGCAAGAAGAATATATACCCCAGTAGCAGAATGAAATAAAAACCGGATAATATACCAGAAGGTATGCCCAAATACCATTCATACTGAGCTCCCCAAAGAAGTATGGATAAAGTTTATGTAGGAAACTTAGAGTGTACTTTTAATTTGCTCGCTTCTGCCCTTTTGCGCCTATTTTTTGTTCTGCTTAGTTGCATACAGACTTGTGTTGTGAAGTTGATCAGGGAAGCAATCTCTGTTAAATAAAACACCTTGGAAACTTCTCTTTCTTATTGCTTGATTTAACTTGAATCACTGAACCGATCTGTTTCACAACGTAGCCTGGCACACGTGATGTCACCCCAGCTGACGGGAGGGTGAGCGGCAGCCCCCGGGGTTAGGAAGGAAGAAAACAAGAATGTCTCAGCTTGGTTGCCAATGACACCAAAACACACAATCCCACCCCTTGCCTAGCTGAAAATCACATCTTACAAATGGGAGTGAGTTTTCAGATGCAACTCTTCAAAACTCGTGCACTTACTGTATCTAGTACTTTAAGAAGCACTATGAAGGAGGTTTCATGATATGGCTATTTACATACTTATTGTTTTAAGCAGAAAAATAAGTGAATTTTCTGTTGAAGATACAAGGTCCTTCTGGTCTTTTTTTTTAAAACTTTTCTTCCAAACCAGATTATTTTTTTTTCCTATTTTCTATGTGAAAACAGTAGCAGGTAATAGGATTAAATACTAATAAAGGAAGATCAAGATGTACTTCAGTATTTTGTCTGTAATTCAAGGAGTTAAAAGATTTTTTTTTTTCCTGAAGTCGTGTCTCAGAGACTCCAGCATACCAGCTCTCCATGTTTGTGAGCTGACAGGCAGATTTTTACGTATCTTTTCCCTTAGCTTCTGTTTCAATACTTGATAATTGAGTAAATAGTGAGATCTTGTTCCTTTCTTCTCCAGCTTACTAAGCTACCTCATGGATAACTGTACTTGAAAGACCGCACGTTGTACCCAGCCATTTCATGTAAACGCAGAGACAGACTAAATGCTGTAATTCCTAATTTCCCCTGATCTTAAATCCATGGTTTTATGAATTAACATAAACATTCATTTTTTTGACCAGTCTGGTAAAATTACCTATATATCCATAGAGATTTTGCTTGCCTTTCAGAGGCATCAAAGAGTGCTTCCTTTTGAAGTGGTAAGTGCTTGACATAGTGGCTTAATGCACTACTATACTGTTTTGTTTGGCCTGAGCCTCAGAGAGCTGTTGGTCTGATCCTTCATACAGCAGAAAATACCGTGATCTGATATCTGGGACTGAACCAAGTAATTGCAGGAACTTGGCTGCACCAGGGAAAGGGGGAGGGTTATGCCTTCATCTTTCCCTGCTAATGCCTGCTGTGTGCTCTTATCTCATTTGGTAGATTAGAGAGAATTTAAAAAGAGGTAAATACCAAATCTTCATTTTGAAAATTTCTTTAATTTCCTTTTTTATTTTTTTTTTCTTTTAAGTTCAGTTTGTTGGTTTTGGCTTGTTTTTTGTGGTTTTTTTGTTTTGTTTTGTTTTGTTTTTTTTTGTTTTTTTTTCCCTTGGATAACAGCTACCTAGTAGTTTTCAGCCACTGAACTGGGTGGATAATATGGTAGGAAACGGTGATGGTGATTATTCTTCTCTGTAAATTTCTCTCAGAAATAGTTTAGAGAACTTGTGGACAATGTTTCAAACTATACTGACAGGGTGGGGACATGACTGATCTTGAATCAAACTTACATCAAGAATACTCTGCCATGGTTTAAACGGCAAGATATTCTCCAGCCTGAACTGTCAGTGTTACTATTTCAAATGTTCCCCAATTAAATAATTAGGTGTAACTTAATAAATGTTTGAACACCATTTTCTCCTCTCTTCTTTCAGTCCAACTGTCTTGTAGTTTATGTCACTATGGCCTACTTTTCAGCAAGAGCATGTCTTAATATTGAGTGTATCAAATCTAATCCTACGGTTTATTGTGGGCAGCCCCAGTTGGTCCTGTTCTAAGGCTTTCCCTCCCTTTCTGGTGAAAAGCACTTGTACCATGGCCCTGCTGGTGGCCTGAATCACCTCAATTTGTTCTAGCAATCTGAGGCAGCTGCTCCATGTGAAAGGACTGTGGACCACTGAACAGAGCATTAGGACTGACCTCAGGCTGAATGCAAAAGGCTCAGCCTTTTCTGCGAGGCCAGTCGAGCATGTGCAAACAGATTTGCTGAAGTACAAAATGGTCCAGTGATTTAAAGCGAGTTTTCTTCTCTCTTTCTCTCTTTTTCCCTTTCAGAAATGAAACAGGATAGAGGATAGCCTGGGTACAATCTTAGCAACATCTGTTGCCTTTCACTAGGGTCTTGGCCAAGGACAATATCTATTCAAAGAGGTACTGACATTTTATTGAAAGAGAAAAAAGCCTTAAATAGAGAAGTGTTTGGACATGTTTCCCAACACACACACTTGGGTCTTTTTATGGGTCAGAATGCTTTTGGAAAAACACATTTTTTCCCCCTTCCCTCTTTCCCTTTTCTGGTGAAAGTGTCAGAAAACAAATCTTCAGCAAATTACAGAGCTCAGTGGGCTTACAACACTGAAGAACAGTTAAATTTTCCCTTGTTTGCTTTTATTCTCTGAACCAAAGGGTGTTTGACAACCGAAAACTTAACCACACTTAATAAGAAGTGTGAAGGAATTTATGCTTAAGATTGTTTCACATCTGCTACTTTCTAATTTCTACATTAATTTGTCTTTTAAAACAACTAGCAATATCAGTGGAGCAGCAGCAGCATTTTAGTACTATTGCAATGACTGATAGTGCATGAAGATATATTTTGTAAAGTTATTTGTTGTTTGTTTTCCTGTGTGGTGGGGGGGGGGGGGGGGGGGGGGGGGGGGGGGGGGGGGGGGGGGGGGGGG